>MJUU01054858.1:39296-95244 GCA_002080025.1 Modiolus philippinarum | reverse complement strand
TAGTTTCAGAGAAGAAGATCTTTGAATACATTTCCCATAGGGTCCTATATTAAACTATGTCCCGTGCTGACCACCATCTTGGATGAAGTACGAACATAAAAATCACAAACTTTAAAGGGGACCATCCAAAGACCACTATGACAAAATTTGGTCCCCATAGGCTCCGTGGTTTCAGAGGAGAAGATCTTTGAATGCACTTCTTATAGGGTACTATGTTAAACTATCTTCCCCGCTGGCGGCCATCTTGGATGAGATGCAAACCTGCTGGAAATATGTAGAAATTGTAGTTCCGGAAAACCTCAACACTTTTGCAATTCACATTTAACTTTTATCTCAAACAGTTTTTGAAATGAATGTAAAAAAATCGTGAAAATTCAAAGAAAAAGCGGCAATAACTCCTATATGGGTTGTCAGATTTTCTTCAAAATTGCAGGACATGTAGATCTTACTATGCTGACCATTTTTGTTACAAAAACTTTACTTCTATCTTTTACAATTTTCAATATATAAGACTAAAAGTAACGAAAAACTGAATTTTTTACGGAAATGGGGCAATAACTCCAAGACGGGTAAACGAATATTCTTCAAAATTGCAGGGCAGGTAGATCTCATCATGCTGATCATTTTTACGCCTGTCAGAATTTTGATATCTGTAATGATTTTCGAGTAATTTGCAAAAAACGGCAATTTATCCCTATGTTTTATTTTTAGTAACAGCAGCCATATTGTTTGGTCTACGGTCATAAAAATCACAAACTTGAAAGAGCATACCCTATTAATGATTCAGGCCAAGTTTGGTTAGTATTGGCCCAGTAGTTTCAGAGGAGAAGATCTTTGAATAAAAGCTAACGGACGGACGGACGGACGGACGACGGACGCCGTGTGATGGCAAAAGGTCACATGGCCTTTGGCCAGGTAAGCTAAAAAATCAAATTCCGTTTTCCGTTCCGTTTCCGTTTCCGTTCCGCGTTCCGTTTCCGCGTTTTAGTAACACCCAATGGCAATATATGAACATGCACGATATGACGGAATTACGGGGTGCAGCATCTGATGTGAAAGTCGATGATATAACACCATTCTGTGAACCATCAAATGATAGCAATTTTATCAATGCAATACACCTTTTCAGAAACTCTATCTTAATATATCTATAGATGTTGAACAACGAATTCGACGAGAGTAACAAAACCGACTGTTATTGGTTTCTTCTGTCACGTCCGTATTTATCGTGGATTCAAATTATCTAAATATAGAATCAACTTGTCTTATGTAAATGAGTGCACAAGGAAAATATGTACTACCGAAAATATGCAATAGGATGATATTTTCAAGCATTACATTTCCTAGGAATATTGTTCTGAGGATCGCATTTCCTTGCAAAAAAACTTCTTTTAAATAGGCCCAACCTCTGTCTTTTGTTTTTCAATCGTACATTACCGCTAGCCGGAAAAATAGGTAAAAATGTCTCTTCTTCCGGTCAAAAATTAATTGCACAAATAAGTCGATTTAAATAAAAGAATCAAAATTTTTCCCCTTAAGGAACCACAAATACTTTTTCTGTTTCCCTTTTGACAATAAACAATTTATTCGATACAGTATCAATATTTTTTTTATATTTGTCTATTTTTCCGACCATAAATGATACATACTACAACAAATTATTTTTTTCATATTTATCAATTTCCAACGGCTTTGTAATATGTAAAACCAATTTTTATATCACAGAAAATTGTAAATAGTCCACTTATACAACATGTTAATTTTTAAAATGTTATCTAACCATCAAAAAATGGTATTGCCGTCAACTGCTGGAAAAAAGATATTTTTGTCTAATCTTTCGGCTTGCCGGGAAAAACAATCGTTTAATAAATAAGACTTTTACTCCCCCCACCCACTCCAAAAAAAAATGTTGCCATCACACCTGACTTGCAATATAGAAGCGGTGTAGGATATTCCTAAGAACAAAGAGAAATGTCTTAAAGTTGTAGCAATTGATGTCGTATTGAGCCAGTACTTAGGTGTCGGCACGAAAGTCATTTTTTTGGAAACTTACAACAGTGAAATTAAAGAAAATTCATGTAAAACTGAGGAGTATTTCCCTCTTTTGTCCTTAGCTGATTTTGGCTTTCCTATTTAGATCTTATTTGTAATTTGTTCTCCATGAGCTTTTAAGCATATGTTTTTACGGATTTCCAAATATTTTGATATGGTCTGCCTTGAAGAGACATAAGTTTTCGAAATAGCCATATGAAGTATCTAAATTCACAGTAACTTCTGTATTTTGTTATTTATTATATCTATAGTGGTCCTAGTTTTGTAGCTACCAGTGGTAAATATTTTACGAAAGGATATGAAGTATGTAGTTATATGTAATTAATAAATTTTTGGTACCAAAGAGCATTTCTTGGCTTCTTTGGACCCATTTATATTTTGAGAATTACAATGTACATGACTCGGCATATCGCCACTGGTTACGGCAAAAGCATTACTAATACAAGGCGATAATTAAAACTTTTTTTTCAAAGTTTACTGGTACAAATAGTGATATCCAGCTTGCTGGTATTAAAAAGGAAAACAGCGTTTTCTGCAAGTACATTCGACTTACTCAAAAAAATGTCAGCCTGCGCATCAAAGGTTGTAGGCTTCACCCAGGACGGGAATATATTGTATAGGAGTGACGAAATTATCTTGACGGACAGAAAAAAAAAGTCTGAAAAATTTTATCACTTTGTTACTGGATTTGCAATAATGGCAAATCTTTTGATGCGAGACTGTTGATAAAAAAGATGGGAGGCCGATTGCATCGGCCTTCTTAATTCAAGCTAAATGCGTGGAATTTGCATATACAATCTCCCCTTTTCGGAGACTTACTCCCAGAATTGAAAGTGGGGGGGGATAATAAGTTTAACCAGTAGTCTCTCTTGTTTAGATGTTCTCCAAATTACGTATGATGCGGCACACGACGCCATGGAGATGTATAATCGGTAAAATAATAATAAAGCATTTCAACATTACACAAACGCCTTCTTAAATTCAATGTCCGATTTTCATCTTTTCTACAATATCCGCGTTCGTAATTAACAAATCCATGCCTAGAAAGATAAACCTTCCTGTCTACAAATGACCCACTTACAGACAGCATACAAACGAGGTGGTAAAGACAGTGTTTTATCGATGCTTTCGGAACTTTTAATGGAAGACCGACTGATTGACAAAGGTCACGAATATTTAGCTCCAATCATCTTTGTTAAAATGCCCAATAAATGTATATGATATATATTTCTGGTGTTTACGCATTGGTTATTCAGATGAAATAATATTTAAAAAAAGAACCAGAAACGCTTGGCGATAACTCCTCGCTTGGTTTTTAGTCCCACTTTCATTTATTTTTTGTTCCGTGTTTTCTAGCTTGGCCATTGCGCTATTTTCGAGGCATAAGTTGCCGAAATGACCATACCATGTATTATTGCGTATTTGCTTTTTTCATATTGGCATTCTAATAGATCCGAGGTAAGCCATATCTGAAGATGGCCCGAGACGCAAGCCGAAGGCCAATATGACTTACTGAGGATCAATAATTATGCCAATATAAAAAAAAAAATTACTATACCTTTATTAATTAACTTCATTTCCATGAATTGTATCAATTGTTTTCCAGCATATCTTTAGGTTTTTAGACCTTGCTAGGCACCGGATGACAAGTTACGCACTAAGTTCTAAAGCATCAGGCTTAGATAGTATAAGCCACCTTATGTTGAAAGGTACTGCAAATGCCGTGTGTAGACCTCTTCAAATATTATTCAACTTCTCACTTACTTCCAGAAATTTCCCCGACAATTGGAAAACTGCTGTAGTTATACCTTTATTTAAGTCAGGTGAAAAACAATTACCCTCTAATTTCCGACCAATAGCTCTATTAAGTACAGTAGGTAAAGTCTTTGAAAGGGTACTGTTTAAACATATTTTTAATTTTTTATTAACTAATAATCTTTTGTACAAATTTCAATCAGGATTTACACCCGGTCATTCCACTACACATCAACTTCTAGAAATTTATCATAATATATGCATGGCACTTGAGGAAAAGAAACGCACTTGTATAGTTTTTTGTGATATTTCTAAGGCTTTCGATAGGGTATGGATAAAGGGTCTTGTGAGAAAACTTAAGTCGTATGGTATGTATTGTAATATCTTAAAATGGCTTGGAAGTTACTTGACAGACAGAAAACAATGTGTTGTTATAAAAAATTCATACTCTTCTGTGAAGTACCTTAAAGCCGGGGTTCCTCAAGGCTCTGTTTTGGCCTCTGTTATTCCCCATTTATATAAATGATATTGCAGACAATCTTGAATCTCTAACGCGGCTTTTCGCAGATGATACATCACTTTCGTATAGTTCGGTGTCACAACAAATAATAGAAACTCAAATCAACAGAGATTTGATAAAAATAAATGAATGGGCTAATACTTGGTTAATAAAATTTAATCCGAATAAAACCAAATTTTTATTTATATCCAATACATTATCTAGTGATGATATCAATTTGTATTTTCAGGGTTCCCAATTAGAACCATGTGAAAATCATAGACATTTGGGAATATATTTCAGTGAAAATTGTAAATGGGCATATCATATTAATAATATCTGTTCAAGTGTGAATAAAAAGTTATCCGTTCTGCGGAAACTTAAATTTATTCTCGGTCGTAAATCATTGGAAAAAATCTATCTTGTTTTCATACGACCAGTGATGGAATATGGATGTGAATTGTGGAATGGCTGTGGTGTTGATTTGTCTGATAAATTGGAAAAACTACAATTAGAAGCAGCAAGGATAGTTACCGGTTTACCATCTTATGCTAGTAGAGATTCTTTATATTTAGAAACTGGGTGGGAGACATTATTTGACAGGCGTAGTAGAAGGTGTTTATGTTTATTTTATAATATATCAAATAATAGTGCCCCCGTTTATCTTCAGGATATTCTACCCCCTAAAGTAAATGATATATCTAATTATCCCTTGCGAAATGGTGAGGACTATACTATTCCTAACTATAGATTGACTCTCACGAACTCTAGTTTCTTTCCATCAACTATTCGTGCATGGAACTCTTTAGACTTATGTAAAAGAAATTCATATACTATAAACAGTTTTAAAAAGGTCTCTAAGTGTTAAATATGTAGTTCCGTTATGGTACGGTTTTGGTCGTAGACAATTAAATATTATTCATACTAAGTTGAGGTATAGCTATAGCAGTTTGAATTATGATTTATATAGATTTGGTATCAAAGATAATCCTAGATGCGTATGTGGTGCAGATCGTGAAGATGTTAGTCACTTTTTCCTTAAATGTCCAGTATATAATGATATTCGACAGAATCTACTTTTAACTCTTAGAATTTATGGAAATATTGATATAGATATAATTCTCTGTGGAAATAATGATCTTACTATTGTACCAAATTTCGATATATTTACAGCGGTCCAAAGTTTTATATACAATAGTCATAGATTTGATTGATTGATTGATTGATATTTGATTAATAAAATGTTGCAGATTTTCCCTTTCTCTTTTTATTTCTTTTTTCTCTTGTTTATTATCTTAATTCTGTTATTCTTTAATTCTATTCTCAAAACACGCGATTTCTTTATTCAAGTATGTACATGTAGTCGTATATTTTATCATGTAACTACAATGGTTTAAGTTTCATTAATTTCAGTATTTTATATTTATTTCTTTTCTTTTATATAGTTAATTACTACAAAACAGATCAATTTGTATATTGTATTAACATTGCTGCTATTTTATATTTATTACTTATTTATGTTGTAAATTGTAGGGAAAGTGCTTATAATAATGTTTTAATAACTTGTGCCCGATCCCTTTGCTTTTGAGCAATAAAATAAGTTTAATTCATTGGCTCATTCAAATGTTATCGTGGCGAGAGACGATAAATTAAGAGGAGTAATCAGAGACCTCATATTGGACTAAGCCAAAACGGGAAAATAGGAAAAAGAAGGGAAACGGGGAATGTGTCAAAGAGAAAACGACCCAAAGAGGAGTAATAACAACTCAAAGCCACCATAAGATCTTCAATGAACGGTGAGGAAACCCCACACCCAACGGCAGGTCGGAGTTGGCCCCTAAATAAAGAGTAATCAAGTTCAGCGAAATAAACATCCGTAAAGTCCGTATTGGCATAGTTTAGGTCATTTTCACATACTTTGCCAATCGTATTGATTTGGCAGTTTTGAACATATTAAGTAAAATACACTTAAGTTAATCAAATGAAAATTTTAACCCGTGCATTGAAAATGAAAAAAAAAATCTTCCTATGCTCATCAACACTAAAGCAAGTAGAAAAAATATGATCCTTTATAAAACGATCATTAGAACCGAAGACAGGGGACTCATAACTCTGTTATTTTTTTTACTTGCTTGTTTTAGTTTTATTTGTTAATGTTACAAACTATGCTAGTTTAAATAACAATAAATAATTGGTTTGAGTTGATTTGATTTGAAAAATGCCCATAAACATAGTATAGGAACCTGTGCGCCTGAATTTTCTTATTGACGGTCTATTCTGTAGCCTTTTTAACGTTTTCTTGAATAATTAACAGGTCAAGTGAGCCATTTCAGCAATTTTGATAAGAAAAGAAAATATTTTATCTGTTAAAAGGGTTACGTTGTGCACAGTGTGTTGATATTCTCAGATAATGTCAAATTGAGATTTCTAGTCTTTAATGCCGCGCCATTGAATTAAAGAGTTAATTATTTGGCTGTTTTTCAAAGAAAACCTAACATACAAATATAACCTTTAAACTTCTTGTTACAGAGTGTAAAGGTAAGTCACACTTTCATGCAAAATTTTGATTATATTGGTAGCTGCATTATAAATTGCAATTTCAATACAATATAAGACAAGCTGCAATAAGCTTACAGTGGTAACAGTAAACAGACATACAGCACAACTGTTTACAGAATACAGTTGAAATGTTTGCAAAATGGATATTCATACTATCAAAAAGAAAGCACAGAAGGTTATCCTTTCGTGAATATGCTGCTTAGCCTTTAATGGACTAACCATATAAATATTGACACACAAAGACGCATTTGAGCAACGAAATTGGTCTTTTCCTGCTAAATGACTGCTGAGATCACCGGTTCTTGCACATATTTACAATTGCAAACAACATATTTCTTCTCAAAAACGTCACCCCCTATACGTCATGTACATCAATCCGCTATTCACATTTGGTCAACATGAAGGACTTAAAATGTATCAGAAAACAAGAGAATGTGGTCAATTCTTGCCGCTCTTGTATGTTTATCGCGTATTTTTCATGCAAAAACGTTAAACAGCATACAGAAAAAACCGTAAATCAGATATTTCAGGCGCACAGGTTCTTATACTGTGATAGAATATGTTCAGTTGTTGTAGCCTCGTTAACTCTTATACATTTTACTTAAATATTCAATAAATTACAAATGAATTTATCTTAATATTTTAATTGTCATAATGGTTTACCGGAGCCCTGATGTCACTCCCGGTTTTTAATAGCAGTTCACACTATGAGTGCCTTAGTTTTTGGTGCCATCTTTTTATTTCCGTGCATTGCACCTATCTCACGTCCTTGTTTTGTCTTTGTTTTTCTCTGTTGCCGTTTATGCCATGTCTTTGGATTTCGATTTTTGTGGTCTTCGCTTCCCTTGTTCCTTCGGTATTCTACTGCCGTTGTTTACTAAGACGTCAATTTTTCATTTCGTATGATCAGGACGTCGTTGGTCCAATTGTACGACGTCAGCTTTTTTTGGCGTATTGTTCATTGAAGTTTGCAACTTTGACGTTTCCTACAGAGAAAACGAATTCGGTGACCCCCATATTTTTTTACAATTTCTTTTTTAAATTTTACAAAAAGAATAACATATCGTTTTTCAAACAAAATCTATGGATCCAGTAAAAAGATATAATGGGAAAAGCGACAAATTTCTACATTAAATCATGATTTCCTTATATATTCTTTGTATTTTTGTTGATATAAGGGTCATTTTTCAGACAGCTGTAGAATAAAAACGAATTCGGTGACCCCCTTTTTTATTACATTTATTGATGTCTTATACTCATATCTACCTCTGCGCAAATTTTCAAATAATTCTATGGATTGGTTGTAGCATGACCCTTGATCTTACATAAACAATAAAGAATATGAAGTAAATGCACATGAGACAAATTCTTTACAAATACATAGTATAACCAAGCAAGGGAACAAATCTCAGTTCATAGTTTTAATCCTACATTTCTGAACTAGATTTAAGTTCGACTAATCATTAGCATAACATCTGTCCATAAATTCTGAATATTGCATTAATTTTGTTCAAACTCGGCCCAGATAAAGGTAAGAATTGAACGAAAAAGTTGGGATATGCCAAAAAATGTCAGATTTTTTGTTTCTATGCAACGAAAGGAGACAGTATATTTTTCATAACAAGAGCTGTTTATGTAGCGTTGCCATGAAGTGTTTCTTGAGCTTTTTGGCCAAAGATCTAAATCGTCTAAGGAGCAAAAGTCAGTGTTAATTTTGGACCATAATTTGAATTGGGTATCGTATAAACCCTACCCGGCAAGACGAAAAATTCTTCAAGTATGAATTAAAGAAAATATTGGTATCTTTTATCTGAGATCAGAATTTTTCAGCATCTAAGCATTTAAAAAAAATAAACATGTTGAAATGTGTTGTTTAAATTTTTTGTTCAGTACATATGCTCATTATAGCGTATTGGTTTAAGATAAAACCTCTTAATGCATTTCTTTACACAGTAAAATGTTAAACTATGTTAAGTATTACAGTTTTTTTTTCAAGATATGAAGAAAACATGTAACTGATTACCTTCCAATTGATTTCCTCCATTCGTTTCTGTTTTTTCGTGAGCGTTGTTTCTTGACCTAAAATGAACACATAACTATTGTCAATTTTTTTTTTAATTTGGGATATTGATTTGTAAGTCCTATGTATTCTATAGTGTATTTTTAAATGGTCAATACTTTCAGATCAGTTAATCATGCAAAAAAACAAAAGAAGATTTTTAAACCATGTGTGCTCAAATTTCTACCATTATAGTTTTTATATATAAATAAAGAATTTTCTTGTAATGTATATCTATATGCTCGAAATATAGAAAAAGAATCTCTCTCAAACCGATGCATAGGTCGTTTTGAACTCACAATGATGTATGAGCAATGCTTATTTCTGAAGACCCCCCCCCCCCGGTGTATTCAAGATAAAGAATAACAATAAAAGCGTTGAACCTTTGCCTAGTTATATCATGATTATGAAAAAGAAAGGAAATGGGGTAAATGTCAACAAGACAACATCCCATATCCAGGTTAAAACGACCCAAAACACAACATCTAGGGGTCATCGTATGGTCTTCACCACAGTGAGGAACCTCACACCATATAGTAAGCCCTAAATGGCCCCGAAAGGTAATAAAGTGAATAAATCAATGGAAACAAACCATATCCAATAACCAAAATACTAAGAAACTAAAATTTTATAAGAAGACAAGGACAAGCCAATGACCAACATATTCCTGATTTGGGACAGGCGCAAAAATTGCGGTGGGGTTAAACTCGTTTTCTTGGATCCAAACCCTCCCCCTATGTGTGGTGAATGGCAAAAAATAAATACACAAAAAGACTCACAGTAAAAATCAAACTAGAAAAAAGTCCAACTTATCAAGACGAGTACCCTTACAATGAAGTACATAAAACATGAAGACAATACACACAGGTACTGTCCGGACAAATGCTCGCAGTTACCGACAGCTAGCTAAGGACATAATTTCCGTTGACTATGATATCAAGCCTTCTTACATATGGAATACTTCTAAATAGATTTGGTAAAACAACATCATCAATTATGAAATAAGAACATGATATTGTGCAATGCCAAATACTGCCAATATGAAAAATTGATTAAATTTAGTTATGGTGTAAAGCATTTAGGAGATGATCAATATTTTTGCCAACAAAAACCAGAAGTAAAGATTTAACAACAATGCTGTATTTATATCCTTTATGAATAAGTTTGTTCAACGGATTAATAAGTTCGAAAGGACAATTTTTGAATTTATGCGCTTTGTAAATGATATTACCATAGAAGTTTGGATGTGAAATGCCCTGATGTATAAGAGCCCTGCATGTAGAACCATTGCATTGTATTGCTTTCCATATCCTTGCGTCATAAAACACAACGTTAAAGGTTTTACCGAGATGGCGTTACACACCAACTGATACCCCCACCACCACCACCCCCCTCTCAGAAAAGACGAAAACAGACGAAACCGACATTTCAAATGTAAACCCCAAGAAATAAACAACATCACTCACACCGTTGTTAATATTTCCAGCCTTCAACCCACAGCAGATGAAACATCTCTTGTCAAGGGGCCTGAATTTCTTCCCTGCACCTAGAAGTCAATGAGACGAAACTGTCCGTAGAACTTGATAACTTTGCAACAAGCTTAAGGATAAAAGTATATTTTGCATCAAAGAAGAGGGAGACAGAGGATAAAAACAGTTCCGATAGTGATTCAGATGACGATTGTCAGGAAATATTTGTTAAAAAGGCAAATGAATCACCAAAACCCAGAATGCCATTCTGGAATTTTTCATAGACAACGTTAAAGATGACATTTTGCATACTCTCAAATTACACACTGACAGTTTTGACAATCTCAAGCCAAGGGAACGTACTGATCTTCCTAATTTGAGATCTAACGAAGAGATTGTCATAAAGCCGGAAGAGAAAAGATGGTACTGTTGTTGTAATGGACAAATGCTTATATCTCCAAGAAGCCGACCGCCAGCTTAACGATGACCGTTTGTATTTAGAAGTAAGCAATGACCCCACTAGACAGTTTAGTGATGAAATAACATAGGAACTTAACAACATGTTCGAAATGGTACACATCGATGGAAAACACCACAATACTTAATTCCAGAGAATTTAAAACCAGGTAGATTTTATTTACTTCCATTTTCTTCAGAAACCTAACAACCCTTGAATACGAATCGTCTCTGCTAATGGTCATCCTACTGAAAAAAAATAACTGAATATCTCCGTCATTATGTTGAGAATCTCCCATCATTCATCAAAGAAACTACTGACTTTTTACAAAAAATGGCGGCCATTAATCGTTTACCACCTAACACCACCCTGTTCGCTATGGATGTTACCTCCCTCTATACAAACATCCCTCACTTCGATGGGATCGAACCTTGCAAAGAGGTTTGGGAATCTTGCCCGGTCAAATTTCTACCTACAGAATGTCTTGTTACCATGCTTATAATGGTTCTTAAAAAGAACAATTTCACTTTCAATGGCGAACTATGTTAACAAATAAATGGAACTGCTATGGGCACCCAAACGGCACCATTCTATGCTAATATATTTATGGACAATTATGAAAAACAACTTCTCGAATTGTCTATCGAAAAAAACGCTTTCTTGGTATAAATTTATAGATGATGTGGACATGAAATGGACTTTATCTCGCATGCCAACAAGTTGCACCTAACTATCAATAGAAAAAAGAAGGGAAACGGGGAATGAGTCAAAGAGACATCGACCTAAAGGGGAGTTATAACAACTAAAACCAGTTTACTTCAGAAATATGGAATACTACCATCTCCTTCCTTGATAATACTAGCTCTTTATCAGAAGGTGAACTGTCCACAGATTTATATTGCAAACCCACGAATACAAACCGATAACTTTTGCTCAGCAGCTGTTATCCTGCACATGTAACTAAAATATTCTATACAGCCATACCGAATAAGAAGAATCTGTTCGAAGGAAGATTCCGTAAAAAACGATTAGATCTACTCAAAAACAATCTTAACCGAAGAGGGTATAAAAACAGTAACATCAAAAAAAAATTTTCGCAAAGCCTTTCATATTCCAAGGAGCACACATTGCGAAAGTACAAAGAGAAACAAAAGAACGCCTTGTGTTCTCACATACCACCTTTCATTGAGAAACACTATTAACTCCGTTCGTAAGCACTGGCGTCCGTGGAAAAAAAGTAACAAATTGTCCAAAATCTCTCCCGAGCCTCCATTGGGTGCATTTAAACAACCAGACAGCTGAGGAACTTGTTGGTACGAGCAGAAGTGTCTAACAACCAGTTCCACAGAGAAAAGTCACCCTTGTGGAGACAGGCGCTGCAAATGTTGTAGACATATGCAAACCTCGTCCTCGTTTAACAGTCAGGTTACTACAAAATTGCACTACAAATTGCAAAAGCATAAATATTATTTATTTGCTGTAGTGTAACGTTTGTAATTTCCAATACATGAGCGAGTCACAACAACCATTCATTGAACAGAACAGCCAATGGAGTGATTCACAACGTGAAGACCGAGAAAGATTCTGGATGAAAGAACTCCGGGTTTTACATCCCGACGGAATAAATAGAAAACAATAGACCTATAAAGTTAACTAACGGTGGATATTTGGGTTCTTATATATCTTATACTGAGCCATAGTTTTATTTATTTATTATTATATTTATATTTTTTATTTCTATAGTTGACACTAATAATTTGTCTAAGTTAATTTAACTGTAAGATGTTTCATTTCAAACTTGTATGTAAAAATATATGATATTCTGTGTTCACTGCTAATTATGTAGCTAGATTTTCTATTTACCTGTGTGAAAGAAAAAAAAATGGCATTCGATGTAGAATATCCAAGTACTGTTGAGTTATGTAATCATTGATCGCAATTATATTATAACGTGTTTAAGAGACCGAAGTCTTTTGTTGACTGAAAATTTTGTCATTTTATTTCTAACAACTTTTATTTATTTATAGATATCGTTGCACAATCTACTAGACTTATATAAAAATTCAAAGATATATTTTTTAGCATCTTGGCCTAGTGGTCTAGGGCGCTGGACAAAGTGCAGGCGGTGTTGCAATAGATGTCACAACAAGGGTGGTTCCACTCCAAAAGAACTACCAAAAATTTCCTGATATAAATTTGCAGATATTACACTATATGATTTTTATGCTACAGAGAACACAAAAAGTCTAAAAATTTTAGCTTTTCTTTTATTGATGTTGTTTAAAGTAAAAATATTTATACATTTTTTCAAGTTTGTTATTTTCGATTTTGTTTTTTCGATGGTTACATTTTATAAGATCTAACGCCATATTTTGTTCGTTACTGAGACTCCTCTTGTAATAGGGTTAATAGGAATTCAAAAAGCTGACCAACAGATTGTTACCATGATCACGATTAGTTGAAATGGACTAGGTACTTCAGATGAAATTTGTAAATAAATTCCGATGATCCTCAATGATTCTCTTTCGGGATAGTGTATCCTATCTGACAAATTTTAATAGGACACAACGAAACGCATATTGACCAAGTCGGGTTACAATTTAGTAAATTGTAGGAGAAAAAAATGTAAGCATTAGAACTGCTGCTGCTTCTTTAATTAAAGAATTTTATCTTTTTTATATTTGTTAATTTTCTTTTATTTATTTTTTTTTTTTTTTTGCTTTTTATATTTAGATCCTCTATCACTCTATCAGCTGTTAGATTATTTTGTTTTATGGATATCCAAATGTTGGATTAGATCTCCACTGAAGACACATCAGTTGTCGAAATGCGCGTATAGAGGTAAAAACTTACAGTAACACAGGTATTTTGTTATGTGATTTTTTTTCGACAAACATTTGTCGATTAAGTAAAATAATACTTTTAAGCAATATTGTAGCACATGATTAAACAATTTTTATATATTACATCAAGTGAGTCTGTATGGAAACCTAGTAATTTTATAGATTTTATTTCATTGTACAGTGAGTTCAATACATACATATTTTGAACGATTTTTTGCATTCACATTCACGAGAATGGGTGAGCACTTAATATGTCAAATCATTAACACTATATGAATGATTAAAAATTATCACAAGTTCACTGAACATACACGCTCCATGAGATATATTTATATTTCCCTGATGACTTCATCAGCTTCAGCACTATATATTTGAAAGTGACACTTCTAAACATTATTAGTTAATTTCTGAAAATGTCATATATCATTATATCACTTCATTTCTTATTCTTTTTGTCATATTACATTTTTTTTATTTTATTAGTAAATAATCAAGTTAACCCTTTTTCAAAATGGCATAAATTATTCCAGCTTTCAACAACAAAGGTTCTCGAAATGATGTTTCTTATTAACAGATCTATTACAATTTCGCATCAAACGTTTTTGAGAGTCATGTTTAAAATTATTTACATCTTTTACTAAAATCAAGTCCTGACAAACGGCATTAACTGACAATAATGACAATTACAATTAGGACAATATGTTTAGATTTCTAGATCTTCAGCTTTTTGGACTTGCATCTCGAATATGACGAGAATGGTGGAAAGTGATATTAAATCGATATGAAAAGGTCATAGGTGTTTCCATTAATGCAATATTTTATGAGCTTAACACAATTATGATATTTCTTAAGTGTAAATTTATCTTTAGGTTTATTCCGGGAATCAAAGAAATACATAATTAAAAAAGGTTCCCTTTTTTTAAATGTGAATATTCTCCCGAATCTGATTGCAGTCGTGCAGCTTGGCGTAATTTAGAAAAGGGATACAGAAATCATCGGTAGTTAAACACGCTATTTCAAAACCATCCAGCAAAAATGAAACTTTTAAACGACGTATTATTTATGTACTGCACTAGCCGATTTTGAATTTTATTATCAGTCAATTTCCGTGTTCAATAATTGAACAAAAATTTACAAGACAAGTATCTAGTAGGCCAAAAATGGAATATACAACAAAAACGTTAAAGCTATACTTTAATAAAAAAATGTTTTAATAATTTATATTTTACTACATATATATTGTTTATTTTTGAAATATAATATTTTATACTGATATGTTATTGTTTTGTATTTATATACGCTTTTATGTATGTATATATATGTCTACTTTTGTTTGTTTTTAGAGACTTATTTAAGATTGGCACAATCCAAATACATTTGTAAGCTAATCTCTCTAAATAAAGTTTTTTTTTTTTATTAATGCATTTATCATTTGAAAATGTTGAATTATTCCCTGCTTTGTCGCATATACATTACATTCTTACTGAATAAACATCTGGTCGTCGAAAGACAACAAAACTTTGTAAAAGTATAATTTGTATAGCTTCACGACTAATTAAAGTGTTATTTTATATCACAAAAACGTATATTATTTTTCTAATTTCTGAAAATTATGCAAATTGGTTTCGATTTCGGTCTCGGATACGGTCTCAGATTTTGGTGAAAATGTCTATTATTCAAACGTTTTGATTTATTCAAATGTTTATCGTGTTCTCTGTCGGACACAGTCTACATCGAAGGGTCATATTTTGGTTTAATTAGCAAGAAAGTTCAATATAGAAGTAATACAGAAGTAATCTTTCTGATATGTGTTACATATGTTGCTATCTTTGATTGAACCAGCATCTGAAGAACATATGCTCTGAGATGAATTATCTGAAAATACCTTCTAAATTAATTTCCAAATATGTCTTTTTTAACAATGAATACATGTTTCCCTTAGAATCAGATATTGATTTTGGTTTTCGGCTTGAAGGCAGCTTGAAGACAGATTATTTTTATTTAAAGACAGATTGGATCTGTGGTTTTATACGATACCCTTAACGAAAAGTAAACGAGAGACACTGGATGTCAAGTGCTGTGAAAGCTGCTGAATATAGAAAATGTCAGGTGCAAATGTTTAGTATTAAGCTCATTTCAATAACTTACACAAATCAAAATGTTGTGACTGTATATATATTGAGATATATAAAATTGAAAAAACCGTTGGAAAAATACTTGCAAGAAGTTCGAAGTGGTTTATATTTGCTCATAAATTACCTATTTTCCTCGGTAAAAAGATTTGTGATTTTTGCTTCTTCGGCGTCCTTCTTATGACATGAATAATCTACAAATAGTTTTAAAAATAGATTCTGAAGAATAACATCAATAAAAATCACATGTTAAGGTTGAAATAAGTAAATATACTTGACATTTTTATACCTGTTGTTAATTCAATGTTCTTGAGTACCGCTGAAATAACATAGTGGCATAAGTTTAGCATGATACGATTGCAGGAAATTAAGCAAGGGTATGTATAGACAATTGTTGTCAGAAAAATACTATGATCATAATTCAGTGAAACTTTTATACCCTTAATAAAACAATATGAGCTGTATTTTGTTGAATAAATCCGTATTCAGAAGAATTCATCATTACAATCATAATTTTAGCAGGTGTAAGTAAAATTCTATGTAAAATGTGATTTTTTTTTTTTTGCAGCATGGATACCTCAGGTCAAATTATAACGCTACACGTGTACAAGGCATGTTGCACTGTCCGAATAGTGTTTCAAAGAGAATGTTAAAAGGCAGGTGTTTATCAAGGTTTACATTTTAAAATGTACGGAAAAGCAAGCATTAGGATGACTTCATTTTATTATTATACAAAAAGACTTTAATTGTTTTTACTCACCGTCATTACCTTTAAATAAAAAGAGATCTACAAGTGCATTGTCCATGTTGACCAAATATAGTATCTTGGTGATTCGATGATTACCGGTATCAGTGTAGAGCTTCAATGATTGTTCAAAATCGCATGTGAACCTTGTTCAATAATCGCAATAATGGAGCATTTTTGACGTTTTTGGAACGAAACGGTAAATGATATCATTTTCTATACATATGGATACAAATTAATGGGTTTTTAGAGCTTCAAAAAGCTCATCTGGACCCAGATCACTAACTTTTAAACTGATACACACAAAAATAGTGCTTAATTCGGTCAACCACTCCGCAGGCTTGGAAGGTGTACTATTTACTGAAAACTGAATAAAAGAAAATAATAATTGGTGTTTTGGAATAAGGACTTACTGCAAAAAATTCATGTAGATTTTCAAGCTAATGGAATAAAGATGTGTATGAAAATTTTCAACTTTATTGGAAGATGCCCATTCAGGAATATTTTGGTATCGACGTAGGGATTATTTCTATATTTTTCGGGGTTCTATAAATCCCGGAAATCCAGACTGACATGCCACCCCGAAAATTTAATGGGAGGTACCCCACTCAATTCCGCTCGTTTTGAAGGGTAACACATGTACCAACGAAATGGGTGGAATAACTCAAAATGTTACTATTGGAGCCTATGGAAAATTAATTGGTGTTCTGTGCCCATCTGTACTAAACTCCAATATTATCTAATTCGTTACAACCATAGATCAAACCTACAAGGGGATATCACCAGGTTACCGAAATCTTTATCTTTATTTAGATGGCCGAATGGTCAAGAGCGATGGACGAAATGCAGGCTTTTTTGTCATAGATAAAACAACAGCAATGGTTCGACTCCCAAAGAGGGAACTACCAAAACTTTGCTGATACAAATTTGCAGATCTAATAATGTTGCGCTGATCCTCAGACAAAATATAAACATAATTGATGGAGCCCAGTATAATGTCTTAAGATATTATCCATTTGACAGATATGGTATGCAGAGTTGTCAAATAATAAAGGAGACTATAAAATAAAAAATAACTGTTTGGCGGCATCCCTTATCGACAGACACTGAATCATCTGTGCTTTATACGATACTTCATCGCAGCTTATCTGTACTGAGCTCCAATACATTATGTACTTCGTCACAATCCTAGAAAAAGCTTACGAGGAGGCATCCGAATGCTAGCTCTCTTTTTTATAGCCTAGGTTGCCGAGTGGTCTTTTGCGCTGGACGAAGTAAACGCAGTGTTGCCATAGATCAGATGTAACATCAGCGATGATTGGACTTACTTAAAGCTAAGGTAGTTTATTCAGTCTGCCTAACCTGTGTTGAATAAGGTGTGAAAAACTTATTTTACCTGGATTGATTGTATAGGTGAACGACTGTCATTTTCACCAGAGCACTTGATGTGATAAGACGTAAAATTTCTATCATAATTTTCCAAAGGTTTAGATATAAACTGCAGTGAAGGGGTATCAGTTACCGAAATAGCTATATGCAGCATCCAAATTCAAATGATTGTTTATTGAAATTAGGGAAGTTTGCGATGTTTGAACTTTGATTGTCAGTCTTACATTAGCATACAAGTTCCGCAGAGGGATGGTGTATCCGTTAATCATTTCTCACTTCTGGCGCTCTGTTTGTCCCTTACCATAGACGAAGATATAATTAATTTTTAAGGGCTCGTATAAGCAAAAAAATGCTTATCCAGAGTTTTCAGTAAGATGTCCAGGTTTGTCGGGCCTTTTAGACGATTATTATCTATTTTTTTCTACTTCTAACCGAATTGCATTTGTTTACTTTAAAGAATCTCTGGCGCTTACTACACCTGGCCAAGTTTTGAGGATTCTTGGACTGGAAAAAAACATGACATCCAATTTTAGCTTTTTTCGGATTGGTATTTCATCATTCATTGACTGTCACATCTATTTCATTTCGGATCGAGTCTAGTCGAGAAGAGAATAATTAATATGTAACTTTGGCAGTCTCGTCAATGTCCCTTGTGGGATTCGAACCTACTACCCCAGTTTCTCTGTGCTGACCCCTTAACCACGGGCTACCGCGACCTAACATCTGAGAGTTGATTTTTATTACTTAGAACTAAGGTCGTTTATTCAATCTGCCTAACCTGTGTTGCACAAGCTGCGAAAAACTTATTTTACCTGGATTGATTGTATAGTTGAACGATTATATATAGTTGTCTGAAGTATGTGACAACTATTCATACTATACCTGTACAAAGGATAATGTCGTGAGACATTATACTGGGCTTGGTGAATTAAGATATGTTTGTGTCCGAAAAAAGCCCAACATTGTTAAATCTGCACATTTGTTATTTCCTGTGGGAGATTCTAACCATCACTGTTGTGACATGATAATACTTCCATCCATTGGCCCAACATAATCACATGACCTGCTATATAATGTGAGGTTGCACAAAACCGACATATCAAAAACTGCTGATTCCATAGGGGATATTGCACCGATACTAAATAATAGCTCAAAATGTATTTCGTGTTCCTCCATAATAATGGAACATCAAAAACGGCTGACTGCAGGGGTGATATTGCTCGGTTACTAAAAATGTAATTCTTATTCCTATCACATAAAAAGGTCATTTAGAGTTTCAATTGTTGCATTATAACCAGTAAAATTTAAATTTAATTAGAGTATATTAAAGAGAAATGTAAATTTCCTTTCATTTACACAAATGACCATGTCGGTCAGAAATATACTTAACTAGAAATTCTTTGTTTGCTTCATTATCTTATTGGTATCTTCTTCACATGAGCAGGTCAAAATAGATGTGCATAAATCACAATTTTGAAATGTAGGAAATATATGAAAGCACATATTTAATTACTTATAAAATAAATTGCAAAATTAGAATAGTAAACTGGAATATGTGTTCATTACTAAAGTAACGGTAAAAGTGTTTCAATTAATATGTATCAATTCAATTAAAATATAACAATTGTAGCCTTTGTACTAGGTCAATATGATGTCATATCGACCAAATAATACATATCGACCTCCAGCTCTCAGATCGATATAACATCATATTGACCTATACAATAGCTTTAATTATATAATATATAGTAAATGGCATATAGAAAGATCATTAGAGCCTGTAATTTTTTTCTTTTAGAATTTCAAAATTTTACCTTCAGCTAAAGCCATACCACTCTCACACATCTTTAAATAGCAGGAACAATCTTCATGTGATGGATGACATGCAGAAGGATTTGATGGCGTGGTAACAAAAGCATATCCTTGTGTAGGGTTACATCGGCATGAAACATCAGATTCTGTGCTTCCAAAATCGCTGTATATTTGTCCTTCGTCTTCACATTTGGATTTAAGGAATACACAATCACTACTGCCATTGGTCCAATAAGTAAATGGCTGATATTTGTCATTGTGGCATTGCTCTCCGTCATAACTTCCTCTAACAACTAATTTGTATCCTTAAATTTGAAAATTTAATTTTAAAATAAATGTCTCAAACAAATACTAGAGGAAGGAAAAAACAAAGGAGTTGTTGGCATTATATTTACAGTGTAGCCCTTATTTCTGTATTGATTTAAAAAAAAATAAATTAAAAATGAAAGATCTTTTCATTGATCAATTGATCGTAGATTAACACCAAGTAATCTATACTTCAGCTAAATTCTGAACAGGAATATTGATAGATTTGCACCAATTAAAAGCAATCCATACGAGTTTGATAAAATCTATATTTAGATGCAAAGATCATGACACTCTAAAACATTATGAGATTATGCACAGAAAACTGGAATGGCAAAGTTGATATGTTTCATTTAATATATTTTTCATAATTGTGTGACTTTAGTATTTTGTTGTTTCATAATTGTGTTTCTAATCATCTAAGGAAAGCTAGGGAGGGCTATAACTTAGGGTTCCGCCTGTTGGTTTAACTGGCAAGACAACATACTAAGAATGTAAAGAATATCATAAACACATACATTGCATAGAGCTCAGTTATGCATACTATTCACGTATTCAAGATACAAAGAAGTTATCTACTGTAAACGTAGAACGTTTGTTATTTTCACGATTTTGTTTGACAAAAATTCGCGATGAGGTAATATTTTCGCATAGGGCCTTTCATATTTGACAAATTGAATATCATTGCTTTTACAGAAAAGGGTTCAAATCCAAACTATTCGCATTGGGGGAATTTTTGCGGATTTATCTTGATCGTGAAGATTTCGACATTTATATTAAGCAAGTATTTCCTGTACATTAGTATTCAGTGAATCGATGAGATCAATATCATAATCAAAACAAAAGATGCGACTCCGATGAAGTAATTATTACTGTAATAACATATTAAGTCGCAAACTGTTTAGACTATGGTATTGATCTCATCCTTTCGCAATTGACCGAAAGAGAGAAAATTTATTTGATTTTTTACTGTGACTAACAAATTTTTCACGTTTAATTGTTCACATTTTAGCTGATATTGATTTCAATGCTACTGATGAGAAGTAACTCATTGAAACACGTGTACAGCATAACAAAATTAAGCGTTCTTTATGCGACTTGGTTACAGTCCTTGCTTCAGTAGCCGTTACTAAAAGAGCGATCATTCAGCGATCCGTCAGCCGTCAACGATCAGTCATCGATCAGTGATCGATCAGTCAACAATCCGTCAAAATCTGACGGATAGGAGAAGTAATTCACGTATTTGACGGATACAATACGTAAATTACGTGACTGACGGATGATTGATCGGTCCTATCCGTAAATGACTGATTGATCTTTCAAGTTAATACATTTTGCAAAATGATGATTTCGTTACATCACAAAAATGAATTTAGAATTGAAATATATAAAAAAAATTATTGTACACCCTAGGTTTATTTAATCCGTACGTTAAGGTTAATATTATATTTACTTGATGTTTCTGCTTGTACGTAGGAAGTGCACAGTATATAATACAGTTTGTTCGAATGAAAGATTTGGAAGCGCATCTGATTTGACCAATCGTCGAAAATAGACAAATTTAATTTGATTAAAAAAAAAACAATATTAAAATAATTTATACAATTGGTTAAACGTTAATTGTTAGACAATAACAGGAATGCAAAAGAGAGCGTAACAAAAATCAAACAAAAAACAAAACAAATGATTTGACGCATTCATACACGAAAGACTGGGAAATCCTTCATTTCAAACACTAAATATGCTAAAATTGATTTAAATTATGATTCATGAAATAAAAAAAATCTTTGACAGGAATATGATGAATAAAATTTTCAAAAAACTAAATTCGTTATGTCATTTTTAAAGATTGAGTTTCAACCGCAGACTAAAATCTGATTTTTCAACTCTTCAGTATGCTTAAATTCTTTATAATTGTGCTTCGCAAAATATAAAACTCCTTCGAAATGATATGATGAATACATTTTTTTTTAAAATTCAAATTGTTTTGGTCATTTTTAAAGAGTGAGTTTGAACCGCACACAAAAATCTGATTTTTCAGCATAAAAGAATGCTTAAATTCATTAAAATTGCGCTTCACAAAATATAAAACTCCTTCGAAAGGATATGATAAATACAATTTTCAAAAAAATCCAATTGTTTTGGTCATTTCTACAGACTGGGTTTAAACCGCAGACTAAAAATCAAACTTTTCAAGCCTTAAAAAATGTTAAAATTCATTCAAGGTGTGTTTCGCAAAAGATGAAACTCCTTCAAAAGGATCTTATTTATAAAATTTTCCAAAAATTTCAATTGTTTTGGTCATTTTTATAGACAGAGTTTAAATACCATACTAACAATCTAACTTTTCAAGCCTTAAATATGTTAAAATTCATTAAAATTGTGTTTCGCAAAAGATAAAACTCCTACGAAAGGATATGATGAATAAAATTTTTTAAATATTTCAATTGTTTTGGTCATTTTTATAAACAGATTTTAAACTGCACACTAAATATCTGACTTTTCAACCCTTAAGAGTGCTAACATTTTTTAAATTGTGTTTCGCAAAATATAAAACTCCTTCGAAAGGATATGATGAATAAATTTTTTGAAAAAATTCAAATTGTTTTGGTCAGTTTTAAAGATTGAGTTTAAACCGCACTCCAAAAATCTGATTTTTCAACCTAAAAGAATGCTTTAATTCATTAAAATTGTGCTTTGCAAAATATAAAACTCCTTCGAAAGGATATGATGATAAAATTTTCAAGAAATATAAATTGTTTTGGTCATTTTTATAGACAGAGTTTAAACCACACACTAAAAATCTAACTTTTCAAACTTAAATATGCTGAAATTTGTTGAAATTGTGTTTTCAAAAGATAAAACTCCTCTGAAATGATATGATGAATAAATTTTTTTTTTAATTTCAGTTGTTTTGGTCATTTTTATAGACAGAGTTTAAACCACAGACTAAACATCTAACTTTTCAAGACTTAAATATGTTAAAATTCATTAAAATAGTGTTTTGCAAAAGATAAAACTCCATCGAAAGGATATAATGACTAATTTTTTTTTAAATATTTCAATTGTTTTGGTCATTTCTATAGACATAGTTTAAAAATCTGACTTTTCAACCCTTAAATATGCTAACATTCATTAAAATTTTGATTCACAAAATAAAAAAACTCCTTCAAAAGGATTTTATGAAGTAAAATTTTCAAAAAACCGAATTGTTTTGGCCATTTTTAAAGACTGAGTTTAAACCGCACACTGAAAATCGGATTTTTCAACCTAAAAGAATGCTTAAATTCATTAAAATTGTGCTTCACAAAAGATAATCTCCTTCGAAAGGATATTAGGAATAAAATTTTCTTAAAATTTCAATTGTCTTGGTCATTTTTATAGACAGAGTTTAAACTGCAAACTAAAAATCTAACTTTTCAAGCCTTAAATATGTAAAAATTCATTAAAATTGTGTTTCGCAAAAAATTAAACTCCTTCGAAAGGATATGATGAATAAAATTTTTAAAATATTTCAATTGTTTTTGTCATTTTTATAGATAGAGTTTAAACCCACTCTAAAAATCTAACTTTTCAATCCTTAAGTATGCTAAAATTCATTAAAATTGTGTTTCGCAAAAGATAAAACTCCTTCGAAAGGATATGATGAATAGAATTTTCAAAAAGATTATATAATTCAAATAATTGTTTTGGTCATTTCTACAGACTGAGTTTAAACCGCAGACTTAAAATCTGACTTTTCAAACTTAAATTTGTTAAAATTGTGTTTTGCAAAAGATAAAACTCCTTCAAAAGGATATGATGAATAAAATTTTCAAAATATTTAAATTGTTTTGGTCATTTTCATAGACAGGGTTTAAACCGCACTCTAAAAATCTAACTTTTCAAGATTTAAATATGTTATAATTAATTAAAATTGTGTTTCCCTAAGATAAAACTTTTTCGAAAGGATATGATGAATAAAATTTTCAACATATTTCAACTGTTTTGGTCACTTTTATAGACAGATTTTAAACTGCACACTAAAAATCTGACATTTCAACACTTAAGTATGCTAAAATTCATTAAAATTATGTTTCGCAAAATATAAAACTCCTTCGAAAGGATATGATGATAAATTTTTTGAAAAATATTCAAATTGTTTTGGTCATTTTTAAAGATTGAATTTAAACTGCACACCAAAAATATGATTTTTCAACCTAAAATAATGCTTTAATTCACTAAAATTGTGCTTTGCAAAATATGAAACTCTTTCGAAAGGGTATGATGAATACAATTTTCAAAAAAATTCAATTGTTTTGGTCATTTTTATAGACAAAGTGTAAACCAGAGACTAAAAATCTAACTTCAAGAATTAAATATGTTAAAATTAATTAAAATTGTGTTTTGCAAAAGATAAAACTCCTTCAAAAGGATATGATGAATACAATTTTTGAATCATTTCAATTGTTTTGGTCATTTTTATACACAGAGTTTAAACCGCACATTAAAAATCTAACTTTTCAATACTTAAATATGTCAAAATTCATTAAAATTATGTTGTGCAAAATAAAAAAAGTACTTTGAAAGAATATGGTCAATAACATTTGCAAAGAATTATTGTTTTTTGTCATTTTCAAAGATCGAGTCTAACACGCAGACCTGTATTATGCAGTTTAGATACCCAGTTCTCATTCACAAATACACGTAAAAGATTTAAATTGAAACAAAATACAGCATTCGTTTATTCGTCTTTATATTCGAAAAAGATGTATCTAACAACCTTATGTTTATTCGTTTTGCCTTAAAATTCCAAATATTGACGTTTCCGTCATACGTGATTTACTGATTGATACAACACGTAATTGATGGATGCGATCAGTAAAATACGTTTACATCCGTAAAATACGTTTACATCCTTAAAATACGTACACATCCGTTATTCATGGATCCGTCATCGATCAGTAAAAAATCAGTCATCAATCAGTAAAAAATCCGTCATCAATCAGTCCACAATCCGTCAATAAGTAACGACTACTGATACAAGGACTGTATTTATTTTATTTTTTATAGCTATAATGAAACAATAAACTTTTCTTCACATTCTTCGTGCCAAAATAAGACAAGGTAAGTATTTAAAATTTATATCAAATGACTTGAATACAATTATTTTATTGATTTTACGGCATTTGAAATGTCATTTTAAACAAACAACGCTAATTGTAGCAAATCGTCTGAATAGGTTTATTATTTTTCTATTGAATCATCAAAAAAAGGTCAACAAAAAAGAATCTTTGTATCATTTCATATTGAATAGTTTCAGCGTCCGGAGTAGTATAAACAAATTTTCGACAACTCAAGAATTAAAACCAATTATCCTCTTCGAAAACTCATTTCACTTCCCCACTTCAGTCTTCGCATTAAGACACAGTGATTCTGGCTATCAAGCCAACTCGGATCGCGTGAATTTCGGATCAGTTTTAATTGTTTTACGATAGCGCATTTGGATTGTTTGTACCAAACAGGTTATCTTATTTTAAGAAGATATTTTATCTGATTGTTTATGACATTGAACTTGCATGTTGTCAATAAGGTCAAAATCACACACATGTAAATCAGTTCTAACTTATCTTTCACAACCTTGACAAAAGTTGATTTCCTGTAAAAATTGAGGTTTGCAAATGTATCCTTTTAAGTGTCATCAACAAATGACCTTGTTTACGTAATTTATATTTTTGTTTGTAATTTACATCTTGATAGAGTGCATAAGAGTCGGAGTGGGGTGTAAGAAATTAATAATGATTAATCAGTTAATGTTTTAATACGGTAATATATTGGATTGTTAGGTCGAAAAAGATGCAAACTTTCACTCAGCAGTCCATAATAACCTGATCTTTGTTTTCCCTTAGGAATAACAATTTGATTGATAGGAATGGGAGACATTTTTTGTTAATATTGTATTCTAGGCTGCAAAAATGTAAAAGAACAAGCGACCCGTTTTTTTATCGGATTTTAGTGGTATCCTCATGTGGTAAACTTTTTATCTTAGATAAAAAATTGCTTTACTAATCCCGTGCATTACGTTAATTGGTTGGGGTCGTATCATTCTGCGCATTTGCAGTAGAATTTTACATTTTATTAAATACTGATGAAGTAAAACACTGTTCGCACGCTATTTTTTCCAATTTTTCCACACCTGACTTCTACCAAAATCTTCATACGCATATTAATACATCAAATACATGTGCCACTTTTCAGCATGAATTGAGAAATTGAAAAGCATAATACACTTACAATATATATTTAGTATTTTGTCCATATGCAGAGATACTTCTCAACACTCCCCACATATCTCTCAATACAAAAAAAAAAAAAATACCGAATTCGCATAAAAACCAATACATTTCGTTATTCTGTACATGGTTTCAAGGAGTAACCTTTCATCAGCAGCATTAAAATTAATAAAATATTGAAAGCCATAATCCAAAAGTAGTCCACAAAGAAGTACTCATTTCCAAAAATATCAAAATAGGAAGCCAAATCCAGTACTAAAGGCATCTCCTTAGTGCCATACACGGAATGAAGCCTCGGTATTTTTAAGTGGTTTGAATTTTGATAAAAACTGTAAATTTCTATAACACGCAAATGTATTGGAGACAAAAGGAGACAAAAAACCTTTCAAGAAAATCTGCGAATTAGGACGAACTACTAATTAAAACCATTTAAGGTATCTGTTTTATTAAATTCTCTTAAGAGTACACCTGATTCTTTCAGTGCAGGTTTTTGTAATTGTTTCATTAAGAAGTACATTCCTTGTCCTTAATTAATGGGTACTTTTAATGAAACACCCCACGCCCTTAAATATTGTTACACAGAGCAATTCTTTTAACAATACTAAAATTTTAACCACATTAAATTTCTAATTTTTTTTCAAGATTCTTTGATGGGTCAAGCACATGATTACGTATGTAGATCTGCTTTGATGTTGTAAATTGACAGCTAGATGTTTAAGGTTTTGAAGATAAACTATCGACAAATTTCAAAAATGCTGTCCAATTATTGATTATTATCGGGAATCTCTCAAAATTATATTTTGTTGATATCAGCTTCCTGTATTAAGTATGTGAAGTATTTATTTCTGAGACAAATTCCAGTGCCCCTCCCCTTTTTTTCAAAAATCAACTAGTGTGTTTCATAAAAATTGAAAAAAAAAACGTGTAGGTAGAGTATTGGTATACTAGCCTTACAGAGATCATGGGTGGTCCATCATCTGATCTATGCAAGTTTTTTTTTAATCAAATTATAAATTTCACATCACTGTTATATAGCTTGTCTTTTTAGAATATTGCTTTCCCGAACAGTTTGTAACAAAGGTTACTACAGATAGGTAACTGATTGAAAATTTTCGTCTGTTGCGAAATTACACTAATTAGTTTTGAATCAAAATGCACTCAGAAGAAACTTATTTAGATAGAAAAACAACCATATCTGACGAATTTCTGTTCAAATTTCGAAGAATCGAAGAAAATTGACTTTGTTTTGTCAAATAAGAAACTGAAACTCGAACAATAACAACACCGCGTCTTGAGGGTATACAGTCAACTCATGTCGAACAAGCACTGATAAACGGAAGCGATAGATGTTTTACCACCACTTAACGGGAGAGTTCCAATCCAGGAAAAGATAACACCATTGAAAGGGCTATGTACATGTAGTACCTTCAAAATAAGATTAATTTGTATTCTAAGCTTCATATAGATAAATCTCTAATTTGCAGTAACTTTACGAATATTGTTATAATGTTTATGTAAAACTATTTCCTCTAACAAATGTAACCTGGTGATTCATGTGCAGGTTCCTTCAAACATCTTTCAATCATTCTGTCATTGTTGTCATCAAGGAGACATATATATGACGGGAAGGAAGCATTGCAGAATCCTTTTGCACAAAGTTCCCATTCTGCTGGATTTGGACAACTAATTTCAAATGTTGGAAATTTTTCAGCCAATATGATTATCTAAAAGTATATAACATATTTATTATATCATCAATCACTTAGCATTGCCGTGACAGGAGCATAACATATTATTTTTGATCTAGAATATTAATTTGTGCTTTAACTCAAGGATGTGTGTCAACAAGTATGTTTAAATTTCAATGACCTGCTGTGTCTTTTTTCTCTTGGATTTCGGCATGTGACAATTCTTTTTTTTTAGTTGTGTAATCACCCTCACATTCGTGTTTCTTTTTTTTTTGTCTGAAATCACAATTTAAATATTCATTAAATTTTTGACCAGTACTGCAATTCTTTTGTTTTTTATCAATTGATCTTGCCAAATATCAGAACCAAAAAATTTAATAATACATTTACATATTTGCAATGTATTTTTAAAGTGACAACAGGTAATGTTGAAATGCTTTTGGCCATAAGCATTAAGTTTCGCATCAATTTATTCAGTTTATCCAGTTCCCTTTCTTTGCAGCAATATACACAATATATTTCACAGTTGATCCGTTATTGTAGAGCTTGTAGTTAGTCAAAAGAGCAAGAGTACTATCACAGAAAATGCTAATTCGGGGATATGTTCAGCATTTGTTACTTCATCCTTTCAGATTATATGGCCTTCCCCGCGACATCATAGATAGATATGAAATATCGGCTTCGCAAATGAGAACAGACATTTTCAGCGACATTCACATTTCCCGGATTAGACATTACCGATTATGACCTGACCCTGGATTGACCCACTGACAGTGTGACGGGTGCTGTATACAGAGCAGGACAGGCTAACCCTTCCGAAGCATCTGTTGTCACTCTGTTTTTTAAGAGTTCACACTTTTAGTTCTTTAGCTTTGAATGTTGTATTTGTGGTGTTCGTGTGCTTTGTAGGTCTGTTGCGTCTTTAGTTGTCTAGTGTTCTCGCTTTTGCCTTGTCTATGGACTTCAAATGTATGCCATTAACACAAAGGTTCAAGTCCGAACATCAACAACATTATATTCAGCAATTTTGGTGGGCTTGAATATTAATTATATTGTCTTCATACCAATTGGTAGAATTAGCCATTCGATAAGAATGTAAACTGCTAACAAATAAGTTCACGTAAACGGAAATGATATTTCAAAAATATTTACGTACATGTTTGACGAACACACAGCATTATGCTGGAAAATGAAAACAAAAACATTTTCCAGCATGTTTTTGTAAAACTTTAAAACGAAACAATTTTTTGTTTTTAAATACTTGCTTCAACATGTAAAAATCTCATTTGCATCCATAAATGTACTAACAAATGATAAAAATAACAGAAATTGAGTCGTTTGTACTTCTGCTTCTTTGACGATTTCGATATTAATTGTTTGGGTGACTATTGTGTTTCAGGTTTTGCAATATAAATACTGATCAAGAACACTCTGGTAATATTAATTCTGCTATTTTTGTTTCGCAACAGATAAGATAACAATCGTCGTTGATACCCTAAAATTACAATTACTGCTTTAATAAAAAAAATATTACCATCTGTGATTCGAAAGAAGTATATAACTAAAACATTTAAGATGCTGGTAAGCATAAAACAAACGCTGCTATCGTAATTCCATTGATTCATATAACAAGCTATATCTAATACGGGGTTTTCGAGATAGGAACTCTCGTGTAATTGAAGGCGGACACGATCCGCTCAAATACCAGTGAGACGGAGTGACGGTATTCTTTACTTATTGAAATAAATGCATACCAAATAAAAACAACATATTTATGAAATTGAAGTGTATATTTATAATTTTCCTAAATGACAATGCTTTAACTAAATATTAATTGACAAAATACAATTAACTTGAAGGGCTTCAACAGATCCAATATAAATCTACCTTAGCTAAACACTCTCACTGTATTAATGTTTTGGTTTTTTTTTTCGTATATTATCATTAATTTATTCCGGTTTAAACACTTCTCAGAAGTCCCTATTTTTACAGCAGGTAACGTATTTCTTAAATTGTTAAGAACATGTAAGAATTTTATAGAAGGTATGAACATTTGCTATCGAAATAAGGCGTGACACACCAACAGTTTATCATAAAGGGCATATCTCATCCTCACTTTTACGTAAATTATTGTAGTTATAAAATGCAAAATCTGAAGAAAAAATCGAAAAAACTGGTACGTAACGTACATTCTTAATGTAAGGAGGGACATTGACAAAGCATTATGCTTGTATCCGTTAAATTAGCTTTTGGATCAAATTAAATGACGCTTTTTATGATATTATCATCTCTTGCTGATTCTGCCCCTGTTTACTGAAAAAAAACTTGCTGATTCTTAAGCAAACCCTTCGAGAAGTTTTGAAATCGTTTTTCCGTCGTAGTGCTAGAGTATTTTACCAGTTTACTCCAGTTCTTGAGCTAGTTGCAAGTTAAGTTGCGAGCACTTTCATAATATGTTTTGTCTTATTCTTCCTTCCCTAAAAATGTGGTCATAGAGTAAAAGATTACCGTATTGGGTTTTATTTATTTGTTTACTTTAATATAGGGAACGAGAGAGACAAAGGCGATATTTGGGTACTTATAAACCGGTTTAACTCACTGCTAGTTTTTATAAGTGCCAGTGCCAAAACCACTATCCCGAGTTTCTATTGTTGTTCACTTTTGTCTTTTGTTTCCTCGTGCAGTTGCCCTGGTGGGACACTGGCAGACAATTTTGATTTTCGATCATTGTAGGTGTTTCCTGTCAGCTGCCACTTCTTACAATAATTTTGGGCAAGTGATTGAAATATTCAGAGCGGGTCGATGATCTCAGAACTATTGTTTCTACCAAAATCAGTGGAAATCAGTTGATTAAGATTCTGTATAGTAGTAATAATTTCAAATGTTTTTGCAACGTCAAGTTTCATTTGTCAACGGCATGTACAACAAAGAAGTTACTCCTGGATAAACTCCTCTTCCCATCAATAAACCTTTAGGTAATGGTGACATCAAATTCAGTGACAACATTTTTTTTAATTCAAATGACCGGAATTATAAAAATTAAAAGTAATTTTGGAGGAGTTAACTGATATTTAAACGCGGCCTGTCACTCACAATCTTTACATAAAGTCCTTCGGACAAATCAATGAGCTCCTCGAAAATTGTTTTTATTCCTATACAAATTCGACAAATTTTGCTTTATCATTTCATTTGTGTATCGGCTTATTTAAGGTCTTTTACGACTTTGTCAGAAAAAACCTATATTGTGTTCCTAAAATATTTTTCTTTTTTTTTTCTTCTTCTCACAATAATGGCTAAATGGAAAGAGGAACCGCGATGAAATTTGAAGGAGTTATTTAGCATTGGTGATAGATGTGTCATTCGTCGTTTTGGATCACCACGTTTTTTTGGGGGGGGGGGGGAGTTATTTGTGGAAAAGCCTTAAACATTTTTATGAAGTGTAATGGTAGAAATTTTGTAAGGCCATAACAGTAATTTCGTACATTTGGAACAATACTCTGGTATGAACCGTTTAAAGGTTATGCTCTCAGAAATTTTTACAACATTTTTGCAAGACATATAAACTTGGGACCTATTCTATTATATTAAGGTGACATTTTTTACAACTAAAAGTGTAGGGGTCGAAGTTATTGGTCACTGTAAAAGGGACTAACAAAAACATGACATCACTTTCTTAAAATAAAATATCCAAGCTACTGTTTAAAATGATAAATGAACTGTTTGTCAGATTATCTAAATTCAGGTTTCATGCTGTCTAGGTAAACTGAAATTTGATCAGCTGGTCGTCAAAAATGATATTTAGCAGACGACAAAAGTAAACTGTAAACAAGAGTTTGCGCACACTTAATTGTTTCAGATCTTAAAAATGTGTTTTGTTTGACATTAAAATACAAAAGGATTACAAAAGAAAAATAGGAAATTAAAGAAAGTACTAGTTATTCATAACGTTCCAATTGGAAATCAAATTATAATTTTATGTGCAAGATTCCGGCCTGTAGGAGACAAGGAGTTTACATTTGTACAATATGACAGGGGAAGTTTCAGTTGATTTAAAGCAAGGTGTCATGAATTATAGAGTCAATCTGACTTGATCAACATAACTTACATTCAGTATAAGTGTCTAAGTAAACGCATATAAAACATGTTACGAATTTAACTAATCAATTTTGCCGATTTATCTTCAACCTTATAATAAGAAGCTGTGACAATAATTATAAAGCATATTTTAAAAGGTTGACAACTTCTATAAATTATAACGACTACTTTCAGTCAGTATTATCTATATTTCTCTTAAAAAGACAGAATTATCCCTTCCTATAGAGTTAAGCTGATAAGACAATGATAGGACAAATTTATCGGTGTCAAAGTCAATTGAGAAAAAAAAAACAAGCTATTTTTTTAGGAAAAAGATTCTGTTATGTTAAAGTATTTTAACAATAAACATTCACGGAATACTTTACATTGTGTACATGCGTAAAGAATACACTATAACTTAACCGTAAACTTAACCCCTTGCTTGTTATTTTGAATATTCCCTTATCCCATATCAAAGCCTTTTGGTCCTCAGTAATGCATGTTGCTTATTTTGGTGTACTTCCAATTCCTCCCTCATATAACTCCTTAAATTTTGAATCTTTCCATAACATAACAGTTTAAGGCTTAAATAATGAAATCTATTTTCATCCTCTATTTAATTTCTTACAAAATAATGCAACACACTTGTTTTTATCTCTCTCTAAAGTAGTATATGGGCACCATTCAAGTCGTATTTGTGGAGGAGCAAAAAGAGCAGGTGGAAATGACGTCATCCAGAAGTCACGTGACCGGGAGTATGACGTCAACGGAAATGACGTCAACCGGAAGTATGACGTCAACGGAAGTGACGATGTCCAAAACGGACCAATGAGAGCGTTTCCCTACAGATTGAAATTCAAATATTCAAAACGGACCAATGGGAGCGTTGCGTGCCGATTTTAAATCTTATCAAGTTTGAACGGACCAATGGGAACCTTTCCCTCTTGTTTGAAATAGTCACGAGTTTGAGCGGACCAATGAGAGCCTTCGTTACATAATAGATTAGCCCGACACAGGTAAATTTGAAATTGGAAAGCGTCATTTCAACATCGTTCTCCAAACTGATCAGACGTGTTATATCTGTATTGTGCACATAGCGTATAACTTGGATTTCATCCAGTATTTGAAGGGACTTCAGTATTATTTGAAGGTAAGACGTTTTTTTTCGTGTAACTAGTATTCCCAATGGGTAAATGTACTCGAGATGAAACACTAAATTATAAAATTATTCAATATTTTTTTTATGTTGTAGGACATGAATTTTGTGAATGGTGATCTGTTAACTATTGAAGATGTGGATGTTTTTGTACATCAAGTTACTTGTCTCTGCGTCAAATCTCACGGGTTGTCAAAAATTATCGCTCACAAATATCCATGGGCAGACATACATTCATACCGCCGCGCCGTGGGAAATAGAATTCTTGCGGTGCCAGCAGACAGGGGAGTACCCGGGACCTTAAGCTTGTTCCGTTCCCCGGTAAAAGGTCAACCGGATGTACTTTGCTTTCTCGGTCAATGGGATTACGGAACTCCGTATCGAAGCCATAGACGTATACCCCCTTACGAAGACACCAAAGAAAATAGAATAATATGGTTTCGACAATGTCTAGAACAATTACGTACATCAAACATCCAGACCGTGGCCATGCCATATCGCATCGACTGTGGACTTGCAGGTGGAGATTGGAGTAAATATGTAGAATGCATTCGTGACTTTGTACTGTCTAGCGAATCCGTGTTAAAATAGTGGTTAAAATATGTAATTTGTATGTTTTCAGAGGCAACAAGAACACACGTTGTCAAAAAAATTACGCCCTGTTGGTGAACGAGATTCCCGTAGACGACCTTTTGGAAGACTTACTGCACGTCTTGCCCGTCAGACAGAGGGTATTCGTGTCTCAACAGTCGACGAGAAAAGACAGAGCAAGGGCACTGTTAGAACTCTTGCCCGAGAAGGGACAGAAAGGAATGCAAGCTTTGTGTGACGCGTTATTGATCCGAGGTAGGAACGACCTAGTCTCCGTAATGTCAGACCCGGACAAGGAAGACATGGATCTATGTTTTCCAGAACAATCCCGTTTCGATTTAGGGGATGGGAAATATTTAATCGTAGATCCAGAAGGTGTCGCTTTAAAGAAATACACGATGAACGTTTATTTCCCCGCGAAAGGATGGAAACTTCTGGAATACACCTTGGACGATCTAGACGAGGTCGTACACTTCATGTCACACAACAGATACGCCTCGATCCACAAACATTTAGGAGGCAACCTGTTCGTGAGTGCCGAGAGTCCGGAAGAGAAAATTGATTTCCGTTATTATTGGTTTTCTCCCATGGCCGATAGAATACAACCCACACCTCAAGGGGTGTCGTTGAGCTTTGCCCAATACGAAAAACTCAAAGACGTGAAAACAGTCATTTCCACTCTGATTCCGAACAGTCAGCAGGTTCAACCCTGTCAATGTACACACCAAAATATAGAAAGTGCAATGTATTGTTGTGAATGTAACCCGAACGGACTATGGTGATGTTTATATTGTGTATTTTCTTTATTGACAGACATGGCTGAAGAATATGTGTTAAAAAGAACCCATCAATTGTACATGTTGGAATTTGCAAGGCACGTGAAAACTAAGATCGAGGAACTGACCACTAAAAATTGTCATGGGTGTGAAACACACCACAGCTGTTTAATGGTATCACACTTGGAACATTTTAATTTGTATGGTGTAGAAGCGTTTGAAGAAGCCGTAGAAAAAGATACATTTCTCGTTTAGATGAACAGTGTGTGTAGTGCCCAAATAAGTCACGATGTGAAATATGGATTTTTAAATCTGTTGTTAAACAAAGAGATTGTTCCCGAGACTAAATTTTTCTCTGTGATAGAAACCACGATAAAAGCTGAATGTGTGAATGAAGTTGTTATATCTCTCATGTATTTTTAAATAACAAGTAACGCAAATGACATTTTTCAATCTTTATTGATGAAATGATCCACAAAAATCTGTACTGTGTCCGTTGCTTCTCTGGGGTCCTTCAGCGAGTCCGTGATGTTGGTCATGGAATATCCTCTACATCGATGAATCAGGTAATAAATGCAATGTTGTCCGCACACCGTGCTCCCTTCTTCTTGTACTCTGACGGTGTTGTAGGTCAAGGTGAGATAATGTTTATTCAGGAAAGCCAAATATGCGGCTTGATGGGGCGGTAGTCCCGACGGGTCGTAGTATTCTCCCCTGAAATTGGCGTCAATGTACATGGCAACCCAATGTTCTCCGCTCAGCGTATCCGGGTCCGTGTTTCCCACCAGTACCGAAGGCACGTTAATCTTCTGGGTAATCTGTTTCTGGCGTACACCCCTTTAAACACGTTTCTGGTTGCGGGGTCATTTTTCAGAACGTCTTCAATTTCTTGAGTGTTCATTTAGGTGCTGTAGTCAAACAAGACTTGTCTGTTTCTGTCAATTTCTATGACGTTGTCAAATTCGGCATACAAAACCACGTTGACGGTGGCTGGGAGTGCTTCTGCAAAATGAATCTCCAGGCGTAAATTTTCTTGTTTTATGAGCTGGAACGTTCCCACTTCTGACATGTCGGAGGTGAGATCGAATCCAAACAATGTATATCATTTTTTCAAAATCTTCTCTTGAAATGGTATTTCCTTCGTCCTGGAACATCTTTCCCGTGCTGGTATAGAGCCCTATGTAACTCCTGATGTATCCATCACTGGTAAAGTCTGGTTGTAGGGGTTTGCTGGGAATCTGTTTTCCATCCACATCTAAGGCCAGGAAATTGATCTTGTAATGTTTGAAATTGAACGGGTTTTGAGTGATGGTTCCGTTCAAAGCGCTTCTATCCACACATCCAATTACCTATCTCTTGGGCATCTGTCACAGAAACATGTTATCTTGTACGTAATTGGTGTTTCATCTTCGTACGGTGTCTACTTTGACTTCCACTCTGCGAATGGGGTATTTGCTGCTGTTTTTTTTCCAAGCTTTAACATGTCCCATTCTGACGGCGAGACTGAGTTGTACTTTTCTGACAAAGAGGCTGATGTCCTTGATCTTGATTTTAAAGGCATCTGTATCTCCCATTAGAACAAATACGCCTCTACTTCTTCTCAGTTTTATTTTCATTTCCACTTGGTTCAACAGGTATTTTTCTTGACAAAACAGATCCAGGTGTAGTTTTCCCATCATCTGCACAGTCTTGCTCTCCGCGATCAATGATTTTCTTTTTTTGAATCCTTTGTTTTCTTCATCTTTTCTGCTCTCCAAGTGTCCGGGGGTGTCTTTGTACCACATGACTCCAGTCAACTGCGACTCTTTTGCGGCTGGTCCATAGCTAAGCAAGGTTTCCAGGTAGGCTCTGTACGGGTACATGCTAGTTGGAGGGGATACCAGCTTTTCGTTGAGACTGACACTCACGTCGCTAAACAAGGAGTGCATCCACAAGTTGACGGGTCCCACGGCCGAATCTCCGGCCAGGTTTGATCCATTTGCTTTCACTATCTGTGCTTCCACGAACAAGTGGGTATTGGACAAATCTATGTAATCTTCTCCAGCCCCGCTCACCACGAATTCGTATGGGCCTTGATCCGTCAGGGTCGAAGTCAACCCCTTTTCTTCCCAATATCCGTGATCCACGCTGGTCTGAGTAGGTGGAACTCCGAATAAGTGCAGTTCCGATTTGGTACATTCGCACGAGTGCGGGTGGACGAGAGCCATCATCCAAAGATGTCTCTCGATGTGTTCCGTTGCCCGGTCTGACGACGTCTGGTTCTTTTCTTACGTGCGGTTCCTTTTTATAGTCCGTTCCCTGGAAGGTCCAGAGCAGGCCAGAGCTCCCTGTAACATCTGTTGTCCGGTGTTTTTCAATCTGGTTTTGGCGGCCTGTTTCAGATTCTTTCCTTGAACAACGTCTCCTGCAATGCTGAGTCCCGTCTCCAGGGCCTCGTGGCCCAAGGTTTTGGCTCCACTCTTCAGTAAGGGCACGGCCGCCTTAAACAGACCTCCGAATATGCTTCCCAGACCGTGACCTCTTTGCAATCGTCCCCCGGCGTACACGGAGTATCCGTGCCCCGCTTGGCGGAGGTAATAATCGTGGAAATTTCTTCCGTCGCTTCTGTAGGGTGGTCTTCTTCTTTCTGCAATGAAGTGTCACCACCACTCGCCCTCGTTCAAATGACACTTTATTTCCCATGTCGTCCCTTATATCTATCTGTATGTCTTGGAATCGCCGCTGTGTTAGAGTGCAGTACTGTATGGGGTCAAATGTGCTCGCTCTCATCTCTCCGTCTCTGCCCGACACCGGTACTATTCTCAATAAGGGAACCATGGCGTCCCCAACCATCCTCGGTTCTATTAGAGGGCAATACAGGTATAGAGAATGGAGTCCTTGGTGAACGTCCGATACGTAGGGCGTTTCGTGCGTTCCCGGTCCCAATATAAGATTATCAAATCCGAGGAGCAGCTTTAACAAGCGACTGAGGAACAATTCCGACATGTCTCTGACCCGTATTTTGACATTGTGGTTCACTTCGCTTATATCCATGGAAAATACTTTCTTCATCTTATCGTTTTGGTGTCTCATGTTTTCGATCTCCTTGCCTATTCTCCTCGGGGTTGCATAGTAACCTTCTGGTAATACAAACATATGTTTCTCTTTGTGTTTGTTCGTAAACTGTATCCATCCTTCGTCTTTACGCATGTTGTACCAACTGTTTGTGTACTGTATTTCGGCGATTCCTATCTCCCACGTTCCGTCCAGATCCAACATATGCGGCAATCTGGTGGTGAAACTCGCCAGGGTGTTGTCCGGGTAATAGTCCATGGAACTGTTACTGGGTAAGGTCAGATAAAACATGCTTCTGTTTGATGGTCGGGTTCGGTAGCAATTAACCCAAACAACTGCTCAATAAGGTTGTCCACAAATTGCTGTTGGCGTCTCCGACCGTCAGGTTGTATATGCTGACTGCGATGGCTGTGTATAGAATCAACACCTGACAAAGAAACACGATCACCGATCTGGGTATCTTCTTTCCAAAGGCAATCCAAGACGATCTGCTGTCCGTGTCGTTCGGTGCCATCAGTAAGACTGATGTCATTTGGGTAGTGTCGCTCTCTTTTGTAAGTCCGACTTGAAGATCCAACTATTGAAGGTGTCCGGATATCCCAACCATTTCACCATGTACTGTACGCCCCGCCCCTTCTTTCTCTTCTTCAGAACGGATTCTTTTTTGTAGACGTCGTCCTTCTTGATGACTTTCTATAATTCTTCTGAATAAAACGTTCCCTCCAATTCTTCCCCATGATCATCTTTGACCACGTAAACGGGTGGTCTGGTTTCGATACAGCGAACCACCGTAAACAACTCTTTCGTCCAGTTGGGTAGGTACCCCTTTTAAACATTCTCTTGGCTTTACTCAGTCTATTTCTATCTTTCGGCTGTACGCTCCTGCCGTACAGTCTCCTGGCTACTTTAGTTTGATTTGACCACGTGACTTCTGCCGGGGGGAACCCGATGGTTCTGTGTGGGGTTGTGTTGTAAGAATCCACCAAATCTTGCAAGGTAGGTTAGAGTATCTCTATGGGTGAAATATTTCCACATCTTAGTCTTTAACGTTCGATTGAACCGCTCCACTATGCTGGCTTTCGTCTCCTCGGTGTGGGTGGTGAAAAAATGGACGTCGTTCCCCCGCAGAAACTTCTAGAAAACTAGGTTAGTGAATTCGGTTCCCTTGTCTGTCTGTAAACGTACGGGCCGACGCCCCGACTTGAAGAGGGTAGTAAAAGCGGTCACCAAGCTCTTTCCTGTCTTGTCTTTCAACGGAATCACCCATGCGTATCTGGATAAGACGTCCAAGCAGGTTAATAGATATTTGTATCCTTTGTTGTAAGAGGCTATTCTAACCACGTCCACTAGATCCACCTGCCATTGGTGGTCTTTTCCATACACCACAACTTTACGTCTGGGAACTTTTCTTCTGATCGGTTTGTGTAAGGTATAAGGGTCTTGGGTCTGCAACCATTCTCTGACTTCTTTGCGGGTGTACAGCGATGGAAACGTTCAACATTCCCTACCACACGCACACGATTCACACGATGAACGCACACGGTTCACACGTTGAGCGCACACGATTCGCACGATGAATGATACAGAAAGTTCTCAATCGTGTATCGTGTACCGTGTATCGTGTACCGTGTAACGTGCACCGTGTCGGTTAAAAAATCTTATATATTTTCATGAAACGAAATCGAAATGAAAAATATCTGCGTGCAATAAAAGTCGAGATATTCTAGATTTCACAGCATAAATAAAATGGTAATTTACAATGCGATACATAAAGATAAAACCAATGTTAATTTTGACAAAAGAAAAGTTTTCCATATGAAATAGGCAGCGTGTTACCAACTTTCTCCCAGGAACTGTCTCCACTTTTGTCGTAACAATACCAGAGTAGGGTCGACAAAAGCTTAAAATGTTGTAATTTTGTCAGAAAAATAAATAAATTAAATAAACAATGTTTATCAGAAAATAATTTAAGTTGAATAAAAAGTCCTAGTATATACCGTAGTAATGAACCTAAGAAAATTACTTTTAAATTAGATTTACACATACTAAAATGTTCTTATAATTTCAACATAATATATAAGAAAGGGCACATTTTCTCTATTTTATTTTATACCAGTGTCCACAATATTAAAACTTGATAGAATTTAACCATAAATATAAAAGATAGGGCACTTTTTCTATATTTTATATTATACCGGTATCCGCAATACTAAAACTTGATAGAATTTAACCATAAATATAAAAGAAAGGGCACTTTTTCTCTATTTGATATTATACCGCTGTCCCCAATACTAAAACTTGATAAAATTTAACCATAAATATAAAAGATAGAGCACTTTTTCTCGATTTTATATTATTACTGGTGTCCGCAATACTAAAACTTTTTAGAATTTAACCATAAATATAAAAGATAGGGCACCTTTTCTCTATCTTATATTATACCGGTGTCCGCAATACTATAACTTGATAGAATTTAACCATAAATATAAAGAAAGGGGCAGTTTTTCTCTATTTTATATTATGGTTCTATTTTATATTATACCGGTGTCTGCAATACTAAAACGTCATATAATTTAACCATAAATATAAAGAAGGGGGCAGTTTTTCTCCATTTTATATTATACCGGTGTCTGCAATACTTAAACTGCCTATGATTTAACCATAGATATAATAAGTTAATCTGATTAGACTTTTATCGTTTTACTATATTGAACAGGTTGATATAGCATTGAATGAAGTTGATTAAATCTGGGACTAATATATTAGTCCCAGATTAAATAAAGGTTTGCGTTCCTAAACAATAAATGTTTTTGTGACAAAAATCGCCAGACGTGATACTTAATCTGGTGATATTTTTATTTTCTCCTTGTAAAATCGGCGGTTGTAAAAAAAAGGTATATTTCGAGTTGAAAAAAAATAAACAACAACGGTGTTTTGCAAAAAACTGGTAAACCCATCTATAAAATGCGGAATTTAAATGAAACGAGTAAACACACGCTACACGGTACACGAAATGAACGTTACACGTTACACGATACACGATACACGATGAACGCACACGATTAACACGATGAACGCAAACGATCTACACGATGAACGCACACGATTCACACGATGAGCGCTATTTTGGGAAGGTTGCACGTTTCCATCGCTGTATCCTTTGGGTTTGAATTTGTTCAACCCCCCGTAGCTTCCGGGAGCGGATAGGTTATAATACTGCAACTCCATGATGCGTACTGACGGTTTTCGGAATCGGCTCGAGTTTTTAATAGGGTGATCAAAGCTTTTCCCTCGGTGTCGAAAACTCAGGTGACCTTGGTCGCGCTGTTCTCCAGGGAACTCTCTGCGTTCTCTGCCAACGGTTCAATGCTGGTGTTTTGGATTGCCGTATGTAAGTCCATCTGTCTTGGTGTCCTATGATATCTTTTGGTACGTTGGCTTCTCTCAGGGCGTCCCCGAATGTTTCCCATCCTTCCGGGTTAAATCTTTTCCTCTTTCTCAATACGTCGTTGACCAGATCCACAACGTTACTTCCCCTTACGGTGCTTCCTTTGTATTGTAATTCCCCCTTCTCGTTCCAAGCGATGTCTGGACTGGCTTTCATTTTTTTCAACAACAGTGCTGCTTTTGCTCTTAGTGTCTGGGGCACGCTGTACATTAGTTCCTTGTCAATTGGGCCTTCGTTCGGCGGAGTCGGTTGATTTGTTTTCTGGTAAAGTTGACTGCACTGTGCGGATAGGTCTGTAATCGTCTAATACGTTTCTGTATCTTAATAAGGCCTGATCGTGGAGTTTCAGACGTTCGTCTACGGGGACGTCTACTCTACCCAGTACTTCCTTCATCTCTCTGTCCAACGTGTTCATGACCTGTACCCTCTGCTCCAAGGGTGGTTTGGGTCTTTGTTGCAAGTGGTTGGTGTGGATTAAATGTACGGTCCTCATTGGAATGGTCTGGATATCAACGGTGCAACCACTGAAGCGAGCGGTGCCAGTAAAGACCCGAGAAAACCTTCTTTCTGAAAAACGGCTCTCTTCTTTTGTAGACTGACCGACTTTTTAGCCAGGGTTCTCAAACCCTTCTTGTGTTTCCTGAGCTTGGTCTCCTGTGCTTGGGTCAAATGCACGTTCCCCTTCAAAATGTTATGGGCACACTCGCACAGACAGTCCACCAAACTGCGGTCGGCTTTGGCGATGATTTGTTTACTGATGCAGGGTTTGGCTTTCTGTAGATACAACAAATCGTTGGCGTGTTTTCGCAAACGTGGAGATACCATGTTAAAGCGATGGAAACGTTCAACATTCCCGAAATAGCGCTCATCGTGTGAATCGTGTGCGTTCATCGTGTAGATCGTTTGCGTTCATCGTGTAAATCGTGTTCTCTCATCGTGTTTTGTTTATCGTGTAACGTGTAACGTTCATTGCGTGTATCGTGTAGCGTGCGTTTACTCGTTTCATTTAAATTCCGCACTTTATAGATAGGTTTACCAGTTTTTTGCAAAACACCGTTGTTTATTTATTTTTTTTTTCAACTCGAAATATGCCTTTTTTACAACCGCCGATTTTACAAGAAGAAAATAAAAATATTATCAGATTAAGTTAACGTCTGGCGATTTTTTGTCACAAAAACATATATTGTTTAGGAACGCAAACCTTTATTTAATCAACTTCATTCAATGCTATATCAACCTGATATAGTAAAACAATAAAAGTCTAATCAGATTAACTTATTATACGTATGATTAAATCATAGGAAGTTTAAGTATTGCAGACACCGGTATAATATAAAATAGAGAAAAACTGCCCCTTCCTTTATATTTATGGTTGAATTATATGACATTTTAGTATTGCAGACACCGGTATAATATAAAAAAGAACCATAATATAAAATAAAGAAAAAGTGCCCTATCTTTTATATTTATTGTTAAATTCTATCAAGTTATAGTATTGCGGACACCGGTATAATATAAAATAGAGAAAAAGTGCCCTATCTTTCATATTTATTGTTAAATTCAATCAAGTTTTAGTATTGCGGACACCGGTATAATATAAAATAGAGAAAAAGTGCCCTATCTTTCATATTTATTGTTAAATTCTATCAAGTTATAGTATTGCGGACACCGGTATAATATAAAATTGAAAAAAGTGACCTATCTTTTATATTTATGGTTAAATGCTATCAAGTTATAGTATTGCGGACACTGGTATAATATAAAATAGAGAAAAAGTTCCCTATCTTTTATATTTATGGTTAAATTCTATCAAGTTTAAGTATTGCGGACACCGGTATAATATAAAATAGAGAAAAAGTGCCCTATCTTTTATATTTATTGTTAAATTCTATCAAGTTATAGTATTGCGGACACCGGTATAATATGAAATAAAGAAAAAAGTGCCCTATCTTTTTTATTTATCGTAAAATTCTATCAAGTTTTAGTATTGCGGACTGTGGTATAATATGAAATAAAGAAAAAGTGCCCTATCTTTTATATTTATGGTTAAATTCTATCAAGTTTTAGTATTGTGGACACCGGTAAAATATGAAATAGAGAAAAAGTGCCCTTTCTTTTATATCTATTGTTAAATTCTATTAAGTTTTAGTATTGCGGACACCGGTATATTATAAAATAGATAAAAAGTTCCCTATCTTTTATATCTATGGTTAAAGTCTATCAAGTTATAGTATTGCAGACACTGGTATGATATAAAAGAGAGAAAAAGTGCCCTATCATTATATTTATGGTTAAATTCTATCAAGTTTTAGCATTGTGGACACCGGTATAATATAAAATTGAGAAAAAGTTACCCATTTTTATATTTATGGTTAAAGTCTATCAAGTTTTAGTATTGTGGACACCGGTATAATATAAAATAGAGAAAAGGTGCCCTATCTTTTATATTTATGGTTAAATTCTATCAAGTTTTAGTACTGCAGACACCGGTATAATTTCAAATAGAGAAAAAGTGCCCTATTTTTTTATTTTTATGGTTAAATTCTATCAAGTTATCGAATTGTGGACACTGGTATAATATAAAATTGAGAAAAAGTTACCTATCTTTTATATTTAAGGTAAAAGTCTATCAAGTTTTAGTATTGTGGACACCGGTACAATATAAAATAGAGAAAAAGTGACATATTTTTTATATTTATGGTAAAATTCTATCAAGTTATAGTATTGCGGATACCGGTATAATATGAAATAGAGAAAAAGTGCCCTATCTTTCATATTTCTGGTTAAATTCTATCAAGTTTTAATATTGCAGACACCGGTAAAATATCAAATAGAGAAAAAAGTGCCCTCTCTTTAATTTTTATGGTTAAATTCTATCAAGTTATCGAATTGTTGACACTGGTATAATATAAAATAGAGAAAAAGTGCCCTATCTTTTATATTTATGCTTAAATTCTATCAAGTTATAGTATTGCGGACACCGTTATAATATAAAATAGAGAAAAAAGTGCCCTATCATTTATATTTATGGTTAAATTCTATCAAGTTTTAGTATTTTGGACACCGGTATAATATAAAATAGAGAAAAAGTGCCCTATCTTTTATATCTATGGTTAACTTCTATCAAAGTTTTAGTATTGTGGACACTGGTATAAAATAAAATAGAAAATGTGCCCTTTCTTATATATTTATGTTGAAATTATAAGAAAATTTTATTATGTGTAAATCTAATTTAAAAGTAATGTATCTTTTCTTAGGTTCATTACTACGGTATATATCAGGACTTTTTTATTTGACGTAAATTGTTTTTTGATTAAACATTGTTTATTTAATTTATTTATTTTTCTGACAAAATTACAACATTTTAAGCTTTTGTCGACCCTACTCTGATATTGTTACGGCAAAAGTGGAAACAGTTCCCCAGAGAAAGTTTGTAACACGCTATAACCAACTACTAGCTAGTATTTTCTCCTGTCAAAATTAACATTTGTTTTATCTTTATGTATAACATCGTAAATTACCATTTTATTTATGCTGTGAAATTTATAATATCTTGACTTTTATTGCCCGCTAATATTTTTCATTTTGATTTCGTTTCATGAAAATATATAAGATTTTTTAACCGACACGGTGCACGTTACACGGTACACGGTACACGATACACGGTACACGATACACGATTTATAACTTTCTGTATCATTCATCGTGCGAATCGTGTGCGCTTAACGTGTGAACCGTGTGTGTTCATCGTGTGAATCGTGTGAATCGTGTGCATGTGATAGGGAATGTTGAACGTTTCCATCGCTGTACCACATCGGCGTCTTGATCACGACTGACGTCGAGACGTCTTTATTTATTTATTCGTCCAAATACACGGCTTGTGTTTCGCCCGGGAAGATGCGACTTCTCAATCTGAGTCCATCAGGGGTCTGTTGTTTCATGTCTTCGAGCAAGTAACTGTGAGGTTCGGAAGTGGCTGCGGCGAATGCCTGTAGCATATACGAAGAATTTCTGGGAACTATCTGTTGAGCCATGCTGTAAATCTGCGACACGTCTCTAGGATTTTTAAACAGCACCATGTAGGTAGTGAGCATTCAAACTGATGGTTCTGTGGTGTTTTCCTTTGTGAAACAGATTCTGCACGATGTATTTTACGCTGATGTTTCTATGGTGACTCTTCTTGGTGAAAAGGGAGGCTACTCTATCGTCCGTCTCTGCAATCAAGTCGTCGATAATAATGACTTCTCTGCTCTGGGTCTAACGTATCCAAGTTTGGTAGTCCCGCTCGAAATTCCACACCTCGAACGGTCTCGTACAATGGCTGGTACTCTCCATAACACCACAAGATGCGATCTTGTACCGGTGACATCAAGTATACAATGTTTTCAACGAATCTTTTAACGAAGACCGACTTTCCACTGCCGGTGGGCCCTGAGATGAGACTGGTAAAAGGATGTATCCATGGCATGAAATGGTTTGGGTCCGATCCGTCTGCACACACAAAGTAATCGGGATCCTTGGTCGGCACGATCCAGAAATGTTTGTCGTCCTGCTTGGGTATGGCGAAAGTGTGTTGCTGTTCTTGATTTCGATTTATTGAATCATTTGGTTTTGACAGGGTAGGGTTTTGATCCTTGTGTTTAGTTCTTAAATGTCTTAACAAGTTATCATTTCTGGAAAAGGTTGTTGGACACATTGAACATGTTATCCGTTCCATTGTCACTTGCATTCTGGTGTTGATTTGACTTTCTTGGTTATTTATACCTGAAAAAACAGGTGGGATTAAAGAAGGGCAGGAGGAAAAATTTTTAAGAGGCTAGAGGAGGAGGGGTCTTAAGTGTACAGGGGAGGAGGGATAAGATCCTAATGGGAGAAGGAATTGGAGGAGGGTCCCCAAGGGAAAAGAGGGAGGGGCCTTAAGGGTAGAGGAGGAGGAAGGATCTGAAAGTATAGAGGAGGAGGGAGGGAGGGGTGTAATTACATGATTTTTTATTTTCAGAGGTTGGCAACTATGGTCCTAAGGGAAGGAGGACAGGGAGGCAAGTCGAGGTCCGGCGTAAAAAGACCATACTCATTTTCAGTTTTACTTTTATTTTACTTCAAACTTTGTTACACGGGAATTAATTGTCTCAATTCTGGTTCTCTCTGCTCTAGTACTGGTATCATTTTCTTCAGTTTTCACCATTATCCACTGTTTAGGGCTACGCCAGTCTTGGTGGGACGGTAAGTCCATTCACCTCTGGGGATCCAATGTCGTATGATGTTGACGCATGCGTACGGTGCCTTCAAGGTCGTCTCCAATGTGATATCTCCAATCTACGGGCTCGCAGTAATTGATTCTGCCCATCAAATCGTCTATTACTTCATACATGTTGCACAAGGCTTTCCATTGCTCCAAACGTAGGCTCACACCTCGCTTCGTGGGGTATGTTCCCCTCTATCCATTGTCGTTAGTCTATTCTTTTTTACCCCTGCCATTCTTTGAACTGTAAATACAACAGATTTCCCAAATGTACCGTGAGCGATTGTATGGCCTCTGGTACGATGTCCGTCTGGGTCTGTTCACTTTGTGCAATTTGACTGATCTCTGCTGCTAAACGTATGATATCTTCTGCCTGGACAATCTATCTCACTTGCCATGTCGTCTTCTGGTAGCAATTTGTCGTGGTATGTTTAAAGTTGAACATGCACTCGTTTTTATAGCAACTGAATTATGTATCCATGGCTCTGATTGGTTCGTTTATTTTGTAAGGAGGCTTCTGATTGGATCTTTTTCACGTGTTTTGATTGGTTGGTTTATGTCCAACCGAGCTGTCCGATTGGTTAGTTTTCCTGTGATCTGATTGGTTCTCGGTATCCAACACCTTGATACCCAGTTCCCGCCAGTGCTCGGTGATATATCTGCCATATGTCCCCGGCCCTATGCGGGTAAAGATGACACAGACGTGTTGTGTAGACGTAGAGTACAACAATGCGACCTGCATTAACAATTCCATCATCGAACAGGGTCTCGGCAATCCTCTCAAAGATCCCAACAACATGCTGATCCATCTCCAAGTGAAACCAAACCTTCCAAACTCTAACCTTTATTATCTCATATGACATTTACCTCATGTTCCTCGACATCAAAACTGTTGGGTGGTTATCTCCCATCGACATTTACACCTTTTGTCTCATATAAAGTCTCATTGACATTTACCCCAGAATGTTCCTCGACACCGACATTAAACCTTCTCATTGACATTGACTCCATAACCACAACGTCCTACCTTTCTGTCTTCTCCTTTGTCTCATTGACATTTACCCAGTTAGTTGCTTACTCCAATCGTTATCTCATGTTCATTTACGCCCATCAAAATGTTCTTCTTCGGTATAATTCGTACATGTATTTTGTATTGTAGTTTCATGTAGTTTACTCCATATTATCTTAGTTTAGTATTATATATATCTTAACCAAATAAAACACATAAAATCTAGTTTGATAATCAAATTTTCAAAAAAAAGTAAAAGAAAAAAAATATATTTACAATATGTACACGATTAAAAATAATAACATGACATTTATGACATTTAAATTACATTTTCGGCTGATTAGACAAGGTATTTAAAGTTTATCTGATAACATTTTCAGTTGAACGGACACGACATTTAAGTCGTTCTTATGGAAAAAAACGGTATGTACAAATTAAAGTTCGTTGAAAATAAACACGACAAAAAATAAAGTCTTTGGTATATATGTATTAATTAAAGTTTCTTGTACATAATTAAAGTCTCTTCTATGTACAAATTAAAATCTTTATCACAGTCTATAATAAATATATATCACAGTTATATGTCCAGAAATGTCATTGATACGCCATCATTTAAATCTTTCTTTTTGGATAAAAATAGGAGAAACCGCATCGCTCTTGGAAATAAGTATAAATTTTATTATCGACAGTACGGAATCCTCGATTAACACCAGACCCGGACTTTTTGGACAGAAGGACATCCATGTATTTCTCTTTTGAAACAGTATTGGTTCTTTTGTTGACCCCTTTGCAGCTTAATTTATCTTCTTGGCCGAAACAATAGTAGGTTTTGCTGCAAAGGGCGATGATCCCGTCACCCCTGTATTCTTCTTTAAACAATCCAGGAGTATGTTTATCGTATGCGGCATGCTCTTGGGTATCATCTCGAGGAAACCAATTATATTTTTCCTGCTCATCCTGATAACGAAGTTGGGGACGCATGGCTTCTTCTAGCGACTCAGAGGAAAGGGAAACATAGGCAGAATCGGTATCCATGGAACAGTACTGAAAATCAATCAATATAATAATCCATAAAATCATAATAGAACTGGAGCATGCGGAGTTTGGCATATTGGTAAACAAAAATCCAATGTGATTTGGTAAATTAAAAACTATGCTTTTCTTATTCATCTCCAGTTACAAAGTCTAAATGATGGGTCCACCAAATATCTGTTGTCTATATTTTCGTTGCAATACGCAATCTCTCTGTTTCTCTACATTGGTTACAGTTCCACCATACATAGAATTTCCTTGCAGTTTATTAGTTTCTGTCACAATTTTTGTTGGGGTCGGCATCTCCAGCTCTCCGGGCATTACTTATTTCTTCTCCCATTGGGCGAAAGCAAGTAGAGGGTGTATATTCCATCCTTGATGAATTTTTTTTGATTTTGAGTCCATGTTGATGGTACCATTTTAATAGAGATGTAATAATAAGTATTTTATGGCCAAACATACTGCCAATTAAACTTTTACGGGGCTGTGTCATGTTACGTTCTTCTGCATACGTTTTCATGTGGTCTCCAATATCATATCGACAAATATCAACATTCTTAAATATGGGTGGCATTTCAGCAAATTTGGATTTTAAATGGTCGAGTACTTCTATATCCACTTCAAGGGCGCCAAATATTTTATCTTCTAACACAGCATCTTTGATTTCATCTTCGGTCATAGATTTTAGGTGGTCGCAGGGTCTAGTTTGTGATTCGATGAATTGTTTTAATTGCGGGTTGTTTTTGGTTTCGTTGATCCACTGGCATTCCCAAATCTGTTCAACGTTGTAACCGTGGTCTTTCAAGTACTTTATTTTGGATTGGGTCTTTTTAAACAGCTCAGACTTAAGTAGTTTACGTATTAGATTAAAACCATGACAATGTTTATTCATCCAACAGGGGTGTCCGTGCCCAAAGCAGCCTTGAAATTTATAGATTGTATTCGTTGTTTTACAATATTCATCTACAACGCTCCATACCTATTAATTTTTCTGTGTTGTTGCCTTGGTGGCGGATATGCTGATCGGATCGTCTTGCTTCCAATTCCAACCACTGAATTGCTAGACGTACGTATCTCTGTGGTCTTGTTCTTTTAAAGTCGTTTTCACTTTGACGTCGTACGAAATGTCCGGTTGGCATGGGTTGCATGATGCTCCATAAATATAAAGCCTTTGCGTCGTAGCCGATGATTTTCTTACATACTTTCGGGTTGGGGTATTCCATGGGTCTTATTGTGGTTACAACTTTTTCGTGGTAACGGTGAAATATAATGCTGGGTCAACCATCGATGTTGTTTTTAAATAAACGATACAGGTCCTTGTTATGTTCGTCTTGTAGAGTGAAGTAAGTTGACAAATTTCTAAACAAGTGTTTTAAGGTTAAACCAGGTGAACTTATTTCGTCTTTAAAGATGTCGGTACTTTGGTTCTTGTAGTAAATAAACATTTTTTGGACGGCTTCCAACATTGGAACTACGTCTTTGTAATTGTACCATATCTAAAAATCACGGAGAGTCTTCATACCATTTGTGTTCCATATTTCTTGACAGTACGAGTAATCTTCTGCAGAAATATTTTCGTTTTTTAAGAAGAAAGAAGGCATCATGAGGAGGGAGTTCTGGTGTGGCATCTAATTTATCCAAAGAAGTTAAATGTTCATAACAAAAGAATCCTTTTTCTTCTTCACAGCCGTAGGCTTTTAAAAATTGACTATAACTAAAACCAGGCGCCAGATATTTCGTGATGTCCAGGAACTTTAAATTTTCGGTCTTGACACACATGAAGGTATTGTTTCGCTTGATGGTATATTTGATTTTATGACTGTTTACCAATCTTGCAAAGAAATCGATCGTCATGGCGTTGATGTCGTATTTACCAGAATTAAAGCCAACAGCTGGTAATTCTATTAAATGGCATTCCAATTTTTGTTTCAAAGGATATAAATAGTGCTTTTTAACTTCTTTTTCTTTTTCCTCGGGATCTCTGATATTTTCTAGGTCTTTGTCCATTCGTCTGGTCATCTGTGTAAAAACGTTGCCAAATTTAGGGAGTAATAGCTGGAATGCCTTTGAACTGATGTCTGTCAAATATCGAAAACAGCCGTCAACAACATTTTCGGTATCACCTTCCGAAACAAAACATACTGTGTCTGTAAAATCGGGGACGTTGGAGCAAACAGAAATGCTCAATAAGACATGTTGGTTGGTCCATTCCACTTTGTCGGATCTCTGTTTGTCTGTTGGGGTTAACATGGCTTCGATGTCGTAGGTTGCTCTAAAGGGGTAATATTTGATGTCCTCTGGAACGTCGATGTCTTCGTTTTCCAGTTCGTCAAACACTGACGTTGGAGTATGGTATACCCCACCGGGGTATTTATAAATAACTTCACCTTGACAAGTCCTTTCATGGCGGTGTAACATGTCTGTATGCTTCCATAACCGGTCGCATTTCGAACAAAGGTAACTTTTACTGTACTTGTCCATGTCGGTGACGTAACTAAAATGCTTTTCATATAAATTAAGATTCATGGTGCTATCATGTTTGTACGGGGATCTTCGTACCAAACGGACAGCAATATTTCCATCTTCTGTTTGTTGTAAATCGTAGATATAAACGTTGACTTCAAACAGCTTTTTTAAAATAAACATTTCATTAAAGGTAACTCCCTTAAATTCCAGGGCTGACATACCACGGTGCAGTAAATATTGGTGAAAAAAAATCTTGGCGGGAGTCTCTACGTCTTTGGCTGGTGTTCCCTTGTGGACAGCAAGACAACGGAAAATACACAGGTCATCAGTAAAGGTACCATTAGAACCTCCGAGGAGAGCCGCCAGGTCTCTATTTTTGGATATGAAATCGGGAAGTAACACGTTGGCACCAATAGAATGCTGGTTCAACTTGTTGATATAGAAGGTTACATTTGTGACCAAATGGACGACCCATTTGGTGTCCGGGCGTTGTTGGCGGATATCTTCCAGCATGTCTTGTCGACTCAACTCGTCCAAGAAACGTTCCAGGTCTTGTTCAGTCCGGATGAGATAAGGCACTTCGAAAAACCTTGCGTTGTTCTGGCTGGGATGATAGTACCTTAGCTCTCCGGACTCTACATGGCGCAAAATGAAACCAAATGACAAATTAATCCTGAAGGCCGTGTTTTGTTGCTGGAAGATATGGCGTACCATGGCTGGGAACGACATAGCAGTAACGTCGTTCAAGGTAAAATTATACTGGTCTTGAACGACGTTACCGGTAATCTCCGTATCTCTTATGGAGTTCCAATGGCGAAGATATAATACACGGGTTTCTGGATCTTCGGGTAACTCTACTTCAATTGGTACATTAGGTGACTGGGGCGGTGACTGGGGTGGTGACTGGGTTGGTGCATCTGTCTGGCGCTGCTTAGATGGTAGACCGGGTGGACTTAGTTCCGGGCTAGCAGGTCTCTTGGTTGGTGGACGGTCGTGGAGTGCGCGGTGACGATGAAGAGCGTCACTTCTGTTGAAGAGGACTCCGCAGACGTCACAAGGCAAGTTATATTGATGACTCAGTTCATGGCGCTTTCTGTTATCGAGCCTATTGAATTGTTCCACACAGACGGAACAGCTGTACGTCTGACCGCCGCTGTGGGTCTTCATATGGCGGGTCAAATTTCGTCTGTTGCAAAAGCTTTTGCCACAGATGTCACATACGAAAGCCATCTGAAACGAGAGAAAAAAGAGCGTGTGTGGAAAATATTATAAAAAGTTTACTTATTCAATAAAATATACTGACATGTTTCTGTCTAAGCGAAAAATTACAAACAGACATACGGACGCAGATATATGTTTGCCCCCCCCCCTTTTTTTATAGTACTGATATGATACGTTGGGACCTCTTGTTTTCAAAGTGATTTAATGAGTGATTAGTAGACGTACTGACCCCGTTGGTCATGATCGTCTGTTTTGTAAAATAGTATATATATATAACAAAAGTATCAATAAATAATTAAAATGAATTGTACTTACGATAATTCTACAAAGATTTTGCAATCAGAAACACGTCTGTATCGCTGTAATTCAAAGTATTTGAATGGACAGGTGGGTTTGAAATATTTATCACGTGATGACAAGTTTCAAAAATCGGTACGCAACGCTCCCATTTGTCTGTTATGAATATTTGAATTTCAAATCTGGAGGGAAACGCTCTCATTGGTCCGTTTTGGACATCGTCACTTCCGTTGACGTCATACTTCCGGTTGACGTCATTTCCTGTGACCGGTGACTTCACACTTCCGGTCACGTGACTTCCGTTGACGTCATACTTCCGGTCACTTGACTTCTGGATGACGTCATTTCCGCCTGCTCCTCTTGCTCCTCTACAAATACGACTTAAACGGTGCCCATATACTACTCTCTAACCAAGCCATTATTTTTTGTGATGACACGACTCGAGTTTTAATTAGGCAGTAAAAAAGTGTCTGAAAATATGAAGCCTTGTAGGAATACTTTGAAAAACTTAATATTCCAAATTGTTGTTCTGGTAGTTGTCAGATTTCCATTAAGTCCTTTTTAAATGTGTCTGAAAAGTCCATAATCTTTAATGAGTTAGATTACCTTATAACTGAACAAGAAATAATCAAGGCAATCAAGCGTCTTAAAAATAATAAAGCCAGTGGGCCTAGTATGATATTAAATGAAATGATAATGTGTAGCCAAATAACTGCCATACCTCTGATTGCAAAATTATTTAACCTCCTTTTAGCTATGGAAAATACCACGCATTGTGGTGTAGAGGTTATTTCAGCACATGTTACGGCCTAGGGAACGGCTTCTTGAGGTCTGATGTTAAGGATTTAAGGCCGACAAACAAAAACACACCACATTCCATTAAAACATTTATCCAGACAAAGATGACGTCACATAACAGTAACAAATCACAGTAAAAGGGACATAACTCACACTCTCCGTTCTCACTACAAAAACTCACGACCATACAATACATACATATAACATCCCGCCCCCGAAAAACAAAATTTCTCAACAAAATGGTCGTTTGTTTTTGACACTTTATATAAAAATCATATGATCCTCCGATCTAAATTTCTCTGGTGTCCATTAACAGTCCAGCATCTTCCACAACAATGCATTTACTCCAAAACACATGGCAAACACCAGCAAAACGTCATAGCTGTATTCCCGATAAGACCAGTAGAGACCTTCAAACTCTTACAACCGGGTTTTGTTTCTGGTACATATCTCACTGCTCCTGACGCAACTAACTGACATTCAGTGGACATATAATTAATAAAAATGTCAATTTACTGAAAATTTGTCAAAAAAGAGGTAATTATGAATATTTTGAAATACATCAATCATCACTCGTGTAGAGGTGCACATGCAGCACTGTCCAAGTAGACAACTTTTCGGTGACAGCAATCATCACACATTCACTTGCATATGAAGATCTCCAAACTGCCGGAACATGAAAATGGAAATGCAACAATCATCACCCGTGTAGAGGTGCATATGAAGAAGCAATCATCACACGTGCACGTGCATATGAAGCAGTATCCATTGAAGAATGAAAATAAGTCCAAAACATATTGTAAATTAACTTTCCAAGCGTGGCGATGCAATCATCACCAAAACTTTGAATCAAATTATTTATAATGGGACGATAATTAAACGTCATGCAATGAGGTAAACCTCACATGCAAACAATAAACACATTAATATTAAAACGGTCTGGAAAATATTCCTTCAAATGTAGACAAACTTTAAATATTTATGAAATGGAGTGGACATCATATATGCAAATGAGGTAAACCTCACATGCAAACGAAATAGTCAAAACTGGAATTAAAAATACTTCGGTAACTGAATCTCATGAAATACACATTTCAATCAATAAATCTACACAAACTATCAACGGTAAATAATAGAGTTCTGTGGGTCGGCAATTTCAAACAAACTTCAAAAGTCAGAGTGAGTACATTAATCAAAATACCGGTCATACAACAGGTAAAGTCAATCGATAATCAAAATTTATGTAACTCTAAATATATACAGGAAAAAGTTTACATGGATCAATACATAACACGTGCGTCTCACAAACATTCAGATTTAAATCCATCCATACACAGAATAACGTTACACTACACAATGACGAGACATGGTCTGGCTGGTTGAAAATAATTCCAAAATTCCAATAAATTACATGTCCAAAGTTCCGAAAAATGTAAAATAGTTGAATAGCAGACATCTTTTTTTTCTTTCGATCGGCATACATGTTCAAAATTTTCAAAGTCCGAAATATCCAAAATATGCGAAATAATTGTTCCAAAAGATCTTCTAAACTATAAAACAAGGATCATTTTAAGTTCTCCACCATGTTACGGCCTGGGGAACGGCTTCTTGAGACCTGATGTTCAGGATTTAAGGCCGACAAACAAAAACACACCAGATTCCATTAAAACATTTATCCAGACAAAGATGACGTCACATAACAGTAACAAATCACAGTACAAGGGACATAACTCACACTCTCCGTTCTCACTACAAAAACTCACGACCATACAATACATACATATAACACACAGTACACAAGTCTGGTTCAAAATCCGACCCATTTAATTACTGTGGTCATGCAATTTGTGATAATGTTGGTAAACGTTTCAATTCTATATTAAATAATAGATTAAGTGAGTATATGAAAAAGAATGATATCTTGTGTAGAGAGCAGATAGGATTCATGAAGGGGCGTAGAACGACTGATCATTTGTTTGTTGTCAATACTTTGATAAATAAATACTTAAAACGTGAACATAAACCGATATATGCATGTTTTGTGGACTTCAAGAAGGCTTTTAATTCTGTTTGGCATATTGGCCTTCTCTATAAATTGAGATCTATTGGAATAGCTAATAAATTTTATTGCATCATTAAGTCTATGTATGCACAAACAGAATTATGTGCTAGTGTTGGTAATAAAAGAACTGATTATTTTAAATCTAGTGTAGGTGTCCGTCAAGGAGACAAATAAAACCCTAACCTTTTTAATATTTATATAAATGACCTGCCGAATTATTTTGACTCCACATGTGATCCTGTCTCTCTGCACAATTTTTCATCTAATTGTTTAATTTATGCAAATACTTAATGTTAGTATCTACAACATGTACAAGTGAAAGTGGACTCCAAAATTGTGTAAATAAGCTTGAAAGTTTTGCAGATGAATGGCATTTAAATATTAATCGAAGTAAAACTAAGGTCCTTGTATTTAACAGGAGGGGGCATTTCAAAAGTATTAGTATTTTATTTGAAGGGGTTGCCCTTCACTGTGTGCATGAATATACAAGTAACATTTGCTGCCTCAGGTACATTTAAAAAGGCCCAAAAAGTGATTCATAATAAAGGCTTGAAGGCTCTGTTCAAATTGAGAAAAAACCTTAAGCACAGACGCACCCAATGCGTCTGTACTATGTCATATATTTAACCATACTGTGAAACCTGTTTTACTGTATGGTTCAGAAATATGGAGTTGCCCCCCCCCC
>MJUU01054858.1:0-39286 GCA_002080025.1 Modiolus philippinarum | reverse complement strand
CACTTCTTAGGAAATTGATAAGATTTTTTTTTTTGATAAGATTTTTTTTGAGACTGTAAATACAAAATTTTGTAAATTTGTTCTCGGTGTAAGATCCAATTCATCAAATTGGGCTTGTAGAAGTGAACTTCGATGTTACCCTTTATTATATGACATATACTTAAATATCATTAAATACTGGTGCCATTTCATGAAGCAAGATACCATTGAAAACAATTAAATTTTAAAAATGGCTTTGAAAGAGTCATGCGTGCTTAAAAATAATCAGAATGAAACCTGGATTGGATGTGTAAAAGAAATTTAATTTTTTTTTAACCTGGAACATATGTTTTTTTCGACCTTAGAAATGGTCTCCCACTCATATTATATCAAAAGTTAAAAAAACAGTTGAAAGAAAAATTTAATAAATTGTGGATTGACAAAATACAGTCACCGACTGGAAAAAATAAAACTTGTGGTAATAAACTTAAAAGTTAAAGTAATTCAAAAATATATACTCAATCGAAAAATACCTGTCAATTGGTACAAAAAAAACCAAAAAAAAAAAACAAAGATGCCTAATGGCTAAATTAAGAATAAGTGCCCATGATCTCAGAATTGAGCGTGGTAGATATCAAAATCTTGATTATAATGACAGAATATATCAATTATGTAACACTGATATTGAGGATGGAGTTCATTTCCGTCTATCCTGTAAAAGACTGGATTATATAAGATGCAAATTTTTTGATGAAATAAATAATGTAAATAACATATTCCATTTAATTCTGAGAAAATCCATTCTCTGTCTCAAACATGAGCTTTTCTGACATTTGGCGAAAATTTTAGCGTTTGGAATAATGCAAAACTGCAATGACTGTCTAAGCATGGAAAAGTCCGACGTAAGATGATGCAACGGGTTGCATGAAGAGTTTCTGCTAAAAATGAATTAAATTCGTCTAAAATTGTGTCGATAGACCGCTTTTCAAGAATTGCTAAAAATTTAGCTCCTGCAAATTGTTAAAAAAGTTCAGATTTGAGACTAGAAGTGGAATTTCTCAAAACATAATGAAATATGTTGTCTTTTCAAGGTTCTGATAAAATTGTCTGAAAATGTATTTTACGTTTGGTTTTGTGTAATTTATATTGACAGCTTGCATACTTTGACCTTTTCACAGTGTGTGGAAGTTTTAAAAACAAGTAGTAGTTAAAATATTGTTAGATAAAAGAAAAGGGGGGGGGGAGGCTGATTCAATTGGTTCGTTATCACTAATTTTTTTATTTATTCATTCTTTTATTTATTTTGTTTATTTATCTATTTATTTGTTGACCATTTGAACTACACAATGGGTAATTCAGAGTTGAAATTGATTGGAAAAGGAAATTTCGATCATCAAAGGGTACTCATTTGCATTTGGACGGCCCCTTTGGTCTGAGCGCGCAGCACTCAGACCCGCAATTATAAAGCGCAAAATTAGCACATAAAATGAAAGACAATTGAAAGTGCTTTCAAATAAGCCTATTTTGACAAGGATCCGTTGAGAAATAAAGAAGTTATCAACGTTTGAAATTCGGAAATTTTAGTTCGTAAAGTTAAACATATTCCATTTAATTTTGAGAAAATCCATTCTCTGTCACAAACATGAGCTTTTCTGACATTTGGCTTAAATTTTAGCGTTTGAAATAATGCAAAACTGCAATGACTGTCTAAGTATGGAAAATTCCGACGTAAGATGATGCAACGGATTGCATGAAGAGTTTCTGCTAAAAATGCATTAAATTCGTCTAAAATTGTGTCGATAGTCCGCTTTTTAAGAATTGCTAAAAGTTTAGCTCCTGCAAATTGTTAAAAAAGTTCAGATTTGAGACTAGAAGTGGAATTTCTCAAAATATAATGGAATATACTAAATGTAGATTTTAAATCCTTGAATTGTGAAAATAAGTTTCTTTGGCTTATGAGTAATGAAGATGTTATTGTTTAAGATATTTTATTCAAACTGGTGGAGACCTTATTCTCAGAGCGAAAAACCATAATTGATTTCTTGAATATTTGATCGTGAAAGATATTTATATACATCATTACATGACGAGAGTTGTCGCCCCTTTGTGTGATAATCTGCTTTGCATCTGTGAGCATTTATCCTATATACATGTGTGTATATATAAGTCTATTTCTCTCTATCTTTTCTTTTACTTTAATACCAATTATATATAAATTGTAATCAATCAATCATTTCATTTTTATTATTTGTTTGTAATTCCTTCTGCTCCTTTGGGGCGCCGTGATTGCCTAATAAAATATTTGTATCTTGTATCTTGTATGTGACACTTTTTATGACCATCTGCACATTTTTGGGATACAAAAAGTTATACAATTTGTAGAAATAACTAAATACAGAAGTTACTGTGAATTTACTTTCTGCATACGCGCATTTCGACAACTAATGTCTCATCAGTGCAGATAAAATCTAAACGTTTGGAAGACTATAACATGTATAAGCTCAAAAATTTTTAAAAACTGATAGAGAACAAATAACCGAAAGTGATCTAAATGTGAAGCCAAAATCAGCTGCACGAGGGAGATACTCCTTAGTTTCAATAAAATTTACAAAATTTTAGATATTGTAATGTTTCAAAAATAATCGGCTTTCGGGTCAGCACCGAACAAAAATCATAGAAAATCATAAAATAGTATAAGCGATTGCTCAATTTGTCATTCATTAAAATTATCAACATTAAAAAAAAACATCTTCATATTTTCAAATAAATTCTTTTAACTGTGAAAACTTATGCACTTGATAAAACTAGAATGCATTAAAACTTACAAACTTTTCGTGTGTTAAAACAGATGGAATAAGATATTGTCCTGCAAAATGTGTTTCCATAGTATTTGCAACCATTTACAAGTTGTTGCAGTGTACTGCACCGATTCGAATAAGAACGTCAGCGATGCTGATAAAACTAGAACTTCAGTTGCTCAAAAAAAAAAAAACAATTTTGAAAGGTGAGTCTACTTAATTCAGGCCATATAAATTAGCGAAGATATGTTCTGTGTTGCATATGCAATAAAGCCGGAAGTAAACAAATCATATCATATACCCAGTCTGATATGGCCATATCAGACTGCCTCGTTCTGTAATATCCATATCAGACCGGTGATATGGCTATTTTGGCCGGGGTGTGATGATAACTTCTAATTGTAAGTATAAAATAAACAGATTAAGACATGGCCTTTTCCATATCAGCAAGGTTATCATCCCGAGACCCCCATATCAGCCCACGGCGCCAGCAGAGGGCTGATATGGGTCGAGGGATGATAACCGTGCTGATATGGAAAAGGACATGTATTAATCTCTATATATCTATATATAAATATATGGTCTTTTCCGATGAACATAGGTGATATCTGTTATTGATTAAAAAAGCTTTGAACTTAGACCTAAGACATTGCTACTTGATGTATTCAGAAACAGTAATAGATAGCAGATAAAAATACTGTGAAAGTACTATTGTTAATGGAGTTCCAAATTTCGTGGATTTTGCGGTTCACTAAACGAAATGCAATTAATGCATATAATTTGAAACCACGAATTTAAGTACCCACGAAATAGTGAATTTCATGGAAACCACGAAAATTGATGTCCACTGATGAAAGTTCTTCCACGGCACATGGAGAAAATGTTGGTATTGTTAGGATCAATTTTTTGTAGCAAAGGAAAAGTTTATTGAACCAACAGATTGGGATTTTAAACCATTCGACATCCGATTTCAGAAATTCTTTCTCGCTTGTCGCTTAATACCATTGTAATAACAATAATGTATTTAATACAAAAACAATGTGTGTTCTTAAAAAATCTGGTCGAGATCAAAGTATCATGCACAATCAAAAACCTTCATATTTTTTTCAATGAATATTGATAAATGTACATATCAAGGGTAGTATCTTAGTTTTATCGGGAAATTTGAAATGAGAGCATTATAGCTCAACTTCCGGGTAAGACCTATCAGTTGTTCTTCGAACAACTGACATACTAGTTAAGTGATATAAATTTAAATGAAACAGTATATTTGTGACAAATAAATGTATATTGGATATTTTGAATTCGTTTTAGGACGAAAGAGGACAAATAGAAGAATGATGGAAAGAACAGTTTGCACCAGTCCAAAGTGTGTTGGTTAAATAGTCACAATTTATGTAAAATATTCAATGAGATCTATTCACTCATGGAATGTGGTAAAAATTTAACATAAATAAATTATTTTGAATACATTCATAAGCTCAAACACAAATATACAGCAATAGGATATCTTAAACTAGAGGCTCAGAGACTGAGCCTGTATCGCTCACCTGGCAAAATGCTTCTACGCCATACATGACTAAAAAAGATGTTTTTTCACGGATCGAACAAATTTTGGCAAACTAAGTGAAAGACCTCCATACATCATTCCTGTAAAGTTTGGTTCCATTTGCTTCAGTAACTTCAGAGGAGATAGCAAATATTTGCTTTTCCCATAGGGTCCCATGTTAAACTATGTTCTGCGCTGGCGGCCATGTTTTTTCACGGATCAAAAAAATTTCGACAAACTAAGTAAAGGACCTTCCATACATCATTCCTGTAAGGTTTGGTTCAATTTGATTCAGTAGCTTCAGAGGAGATAGCAAATATATGCTTTTTCCCATAGGGTCCAATGTTAAATCTAATTTCTGCGCTGGCGGCCATGTTTTTTGGCGGATCGGAAAAATTTCGGCAAACTAAGTAAAAGACCTTCCATACATCATTCCTGTAAAGTTTGGTTGAAATTAGTACAGTGGTTTCAGAGGAGATAGCAAAAATATGAAAAGTTTACGGACGATGACGGACGACGGACGACGGACGCCAAGTGAGGGCAAAAGCTCACATGGCCTTTTGCTAAAAAGGAATCACCATTAAGAAATGTGAAAGTGGGAAGCAAACTGTAGAGATAAAATGAATACTGCATCAGTTTTCAGGGATAGCATTTTATAAGTTTTAATATTTTCTGCCGTCCTGGAACTATAGACGAACCGTTTTCCATTTTTGGACTACTTATCGTTTCTTCCGACTTGCTTTCAGTAAACTAAAAATTTTTCTCTGAATTTGCTTTTTGCGAAACTTGTTTCGAAATTGTAGTCTCAGCATACATGTATCGCATTATCACTGTTGACTTATTTTCTTTCAAGCACGTTTTAAATGTTCAAACTATTTTCTGCTTTGAAAAATAGAGTATTTGAATGAAGTCCATAACTCTCAAAATGGCATGCAAAACCATGCAAGGTCAAAATCATACTTCTTATCATAAAATGTTCAAAAGTTATTAGAATTCTAGTTGAAAAAAGTTCATGTTTTGTATAAGGACCCTTAAATTTGCAAATTTTGTGTAATTCAAGGGTAAAATTGATGAAACAGGAAGCCATGGTGAAAGTAGGAGTCAGTCCTTGGTAAATAAGAAGCATATAGATTCAATAAATATGCATTACAAGGTCCGGATGTCGATTTTTTTTCACAATTTGACAATAAGGTAAGGAGTAGGGTCATGGTTTGGATCAAGATAAAAAAAAAATAAAAAAATAATCCACCAAGTTTTAGTGGATTAGGGTTGGATCTTGATTCAGGTTTCGTATAAAGTTTAATAGGGATTTGGCTAAAGATTTATAAAATTGTTTCAGATTAAAGAAGCTATAAGTGTAAGACTTAAGAAAGCAGTTGAATTTGGGGTAAGAGTTAGCATCAGGATTTAGGGTAAAGGGATACGATGGGGAAAAAGGGCTAGGGTTATGGAAAGGGTTTAGGTTCTTGGTGAATGTTACGATTAGAGTTAAAGGTTAAGACTACCGATTCGATGTCTGTTTTGAGTTTTGATAAGAAACAGGTTATGCCAACTGTGAAACTATCAACCTTCAGTTTTTCAAAAAGACCGTAAACTTGTCGATCATCGAACTATCAACTATTGATCTGTCAATGTCTAAAATCTACTGTCAACCGTCTATCAATCAAATTTCATAAAAAATCTATATTTGAGCGTTTCAATCTACAACAAAATGTTCATTTAGGAGCATGAATTGTTATGTTCATGATGTTGTTGCGTATACTTCGGTGGCTGATATACTAGTAATACTCACTAATATGATAATGCTCAGTGGAATTGAAGTTGAATGCCTGGTCATTATGGCATCGTAATATGGATGTCTTCATTATATCCAAAACTGAAAAAAAGCTTAATTCTAATGCTAGGTTTACACCGCCGATCAGACCAACTCGATCAACTCGACCATGCTGTTTTATCCCGATCAACGTCATAAAATTCATTGATGGAGCTAGCTCACGACGTCCACTCAACCTTTACCCGATTTAACACGACATGCGTTCGACCATTCTCGATCTCTTCACGATTCACGTACGACTGAGGCTTGACCCTCATTCGACCAACCAGACTTTGTCAGATTTAGCCAGATCATAGCCCGATTTGTGTTTGATTAACTAGACCTGGTCGGTAGAAGATCGTGAAATGGTCGAGAGTGCTCGAGTTTGTCCTGCTAGTACGTTTGTATATATGGGGATACAATGTAAAAATTCAAGGAACAGTTCAGCATAGTAGTAGGGCAGCAAAACTTGTAGCCCATGTGGGTGATGATTCAAAGAAAAGATGATACCTGTGATAGATCTAGAGTAGCAGAGACGGCGGGTCCGGCACAGAAGGTGCGTAGTTTGGGTTATACAATAGCAAAAGCTTCAAAGTCATCATTACAGAGGAATGAATGTTTGCTTTAACATACTAGCAGGCCATCCTCCTCAACATGCGTCAGAATGCGACTGTGCGTTTTTCCTGTCATTACATGTAGGACTAATCTGATACATAAAACAGAAGACATATCATCACATGACACTTTTGGTAATTAGATTCACAGTACTTTCCATGTATAGCCGTAAACTTACTTTTTGTAGAAAAATCCGTTTTTTTAGAAAGCAAAAATGGCGAGCAGCTGCCCGTTGGGTACGACACACAAACGGTGCAAATTTAAAAGAATTTTGTTATCTTCTAGTACATGTTGCAAATGTTCAAGATGTAATTTAGCTTGAATCATATCTTGTGATAAGAATACAAACCTGCTCGGAGGAAACAATATTTTATTCTTTCATTCATGTATTTAGTGAATCTGTTTCTGGAGTGTGTATATTGGGTACATCTTGGTTTCAATTTCAAAATCTGTTAGCATAGCTATAGTCGATTGAATTTAAGCCCTCTGCACGTCATCCTCAAATTATACTAGTAGCATGCACAATCTAATATTCTTATCTACAATCCTGATAAAGCGGGATTGAGCTTTTGCCATTATTTTGTGTCTGTTGTCCATGAACTTTGCATTCAAATATATTCTACCCATAAACCGCCGACTGCTGAAAACCTCGATTTGTTCAATGTGAAAAAACCGTCATGCCCGCTTCTAATCAAAGGCAACCGCCGACTGGGAATTTTCTAGTAGTTTTAAAAGGGGGTAAAAACAAAATTACCGAAAAGAGTTTTCAAGAGCTGAAGTCCATGAAAAAAAGCAAATGAGATAGAAACTTGGATCTTATGGGAAAACTCATTTAAACGTTACCTCTGAGCGAATTAGACCAAACTTGTTACGATTGCCAAATGATAGTCCCTTTTCAAAATAGTGTCTGTCATATCGTCAGCTAATACAAGATGACTGCTAAAGGGGAAAAAGTAAAACATTGTACCAGAAGGATTTTCATTGCAGCCAAAATTGGTCAAAATATCCCTTGAATGTTCCAATTTCAAAATAGTATCTTTCCTGTCTGCATGAAATCTAAGATTGCCCACAACGTTGAACATACTTTAATATTCGACCCACCTTAAATATCCATTCAAATATTACTGTCTAGTCTTAAACTACTTTGCAAATTGGCCAAAATTTAAATCAAGAGTCCTTAGCTGGTCCCCACTTGAGAAAGTATCCGGCAGATTCTCATCATATCAAAGATGATCATCAGCCAAACTTGATCACGTACAATGGATGGCTCCCTTAAGACTGAAGTAAGGCCCTAGTGAGGCTCTTGTGAAAAGATGACATGCTGTCCTGATAAATCGAGTATGGTCTTGAGTGGTCGAGTAAAAGTTGGATACAAGTCGGGAAAAAATCGGGATATGGTCGGGAAGATCTTGTAAAGAAAAAAAGAAAGAATATTGTTGGTCGAGTAATGATCGAGTACTAATCGAGTCGATCTAGAAGCCACTCGGCATAAATCGAGAAGCGAATGAGTTAAAGTCGGGTAGAAATCGGCATGATCGGCTAAAATTTTGAAACTCTATCAAGGCCGATCCCTTTTCGACCTCTTCACGACTACCTCGATCAAACCCGGATTGATTCCCGACCTGTTCTCGACATACAATGCACACGACCTCTACACGATATTTTTTGACATGTCAAAAATATTCGGGAACACAGCTCGAGTTCAGCAGAGTTAGTAAGATCGCCCCGATGTGGTTAGTAGACCGAACACGAGCAATCAAGATCAGTGTCCCGATCGATGAATATTCATGAATATTCATAGATCGAGTTCGGTCGAGTTGCTTAGATCGGCAGTGTAAACCTACCATAATATAAGAGCAAAGGAAACCATGACCAGCAATATGAAAATCCCTAAAAATATTATGAGCGACGTGACAACAGTCTTTACGGTGAAACAAACGGCGTCATAATATGTTTTGTACACAAAAACGCCAGTAAATATTATGTTATGGCTGTCATTAAGGTAAACAATATCGGTCCGTCCAGATAATTAAATTTTCTGTTAGAATCGAATTAATTCTTGTTGGACGATTGTTTGTAGGCAATTTACATATGGGTGACCATTACTTTCTTTGATTTATTTCCCTTCGCTACGCTCAGGGTAAAATATAAACGAAAATAATGGTCATCCGTATGTACATCTCCAACAAACAACCGACGCTCATGAATTATTTTTTGTTGATATATATCCAGACATCTGAAATAATTTAACAGTCCGTCAATAATTAAGCATCACTTTTATTTTTTTATATGAAAATCTTCAAAGCTTGTTCAGCGTAAGTTTTTATATTTCATAACACTTTGAATGAGATAATTTTAATACTATATATCATAATTATTGTAGTCGATATTTGAAAAGTTAAACAGTTATCTACAACCCAATTTTATGACAAACAGTGGTTGTTTTTACAACACAAAAAAAGCAAAAGCTAAAACAAACAAAAACAAAGCAAAACAAGTTTCTGATCAGTGCATGAATTCCGTTTTAAGATCATTATTGTTGTTGTTAATAAAAGTACCGTTCGGAGGTCGAATGTGCATTTAAGATAAGAGTTTTACATGTTGCAAGTTATATTTGTACACAGTGGAGATAGCCCAATTTTATGAATTTTAATAGATGCATTTCCACCAATGTGACGAATTTTTTAAATAAAAAAAAATCATGACTGTGTTTTGCAAAAAAATATTGGTTCTCTTGATGTTCATGTCATTTTTAGACCGGGTAGTTTTTGAGCAAAAATTTTGGATATATGGTTAATTAATCATTGATCTCCCCTTGTATACTGCACAACTACATACTGCTTAGTCGACGTTTCATTTTAAGTCTGTCTCTGAGTGTGTGTGTGGGCTAGTGTAAATTAAACAAACTGAAATTAGCATAAACTTTGCTGAACTATGATATAGAGACGTACAAAAAGTATTCCGTCACGAAGTCTTTTTTACTATAAATGTTAGACTCAAATCTGTGTCCTGTCGCTAATCTGTGTTCAAAGGAGAAGGATCGATAAGCCCCATTATTGGCCCCAAATATCCACTTAGAATTACTTTTCTGATCAAGTGATGTTTAAATGAATATTTATATTACTAAATAGTTGCTCTAACACGCATTACATGTTTTTTTATATTATAAGTTCCGCGTTGTACAAATGTGACGCAGCAAAATTGCCTTATGACATCAAACTATGCAAATTTTGTCGAAATCAAAGATTTTTTAGACAATTTTCTTTATTTTAACATTGGGCACATCGGAACAACACAAAAATATTTAAAGGCATGAAAGGTATTATAATGATACAACTTTCTGCAAAATATTTTCTTGTTGTTCGCATATGCTCACTTTCGTTTTGAATAAAAACCATACAAAATTTTGAGATTTTTAAGAAAATTATCATGTTTTCTATAAAAAGCCTGATTTCAACATTTGTTTTCTATGTAACTCATAATAATTTAGATGTTTATGAATTTAAATGATTGAAAGGCATCTACAGAAATAATATTTCAGAAAAATATAGGGTTGTATGACATTGTCTTAATTTTGGGCCAGATTCATATCTTATTGACCCTACTCCTTTGACCTCACAGATATCACAAATCTATGACTTTATCTCTGCTAATCTGTGTTTTTTTTCTCTGCAAATCTGTGTCCTTTCAAAAACATATGCACGCACGGCTATGAAACTCGATGTTCTCAACCAAAAAACCGGTGTCCGAAAATCTGCGATTTACGCTTAATAAGTGCAGTTCGACAAATCAAAGAATGTCACTCCATATAAAGTTATAAAATAAAATTTATATAACCAAAAACCCCTCTGTTTTTTTTTTCGAATAACAATTGTAAATTAGGTTTTTCTTTTTGTCCAGATTTTAGAATCGCCTCATAGCGACTGTCTACATTAAACATGATTTCTGTCTTAAAACGCAGACTTTTATAAGGTTTAAGTTCTATTTTAGATCTTTGACCAGTTTTACATGGAGTTCACTGTTGATTGGATAATTTCAAACAGTTTTAGCGGATATTTTTTAATAAAAGTTGCAGTCGTAAAGCTTCAATTATTTAAACAGAAAGTAAAAATTTTCTTGTGGAAAATCCTTTTACATGTATGTGTAAGTAAAACATGATGTCAAATTTTTACTTTGTGTTTAAATTATTCGTTTTCTAAAAATTATATCCAAATAATCAATGAAATTACATTAATTTCTATATTAAATGGTGCAAATTTTAACAAAATCTGATAAAAAATGAATTCACAATAAGTTTTTGAAAAAATGTGGTTTTATATAGTGAAAAAATGAGAATGACCGAATACTTTTGTACTTCCTGTATATAACATAAAGGCATTTTAATAATTGACCAGATATACCATCTTGTGATCTTATTGTCCGAAATGTGCTTTTCACTTTTAAAATGTATTGAAGCTTTGTTTCATTATTTTATTCTGCGATATATTTGTAAAGACTTTGTCCCATTAGTATTTACTGCTGGTCCTTTCAATGTTTATATATGAAACAAATCAATGAAAAAAAATAAAGTAAACGAAAATCCGCGTTTGTTTTAATACGCACCCAAAATCGAAAGTTGATAGAACCCTGTGTAAATTGTGCAATATTTACAGTTGTGTCTATTTTTTATCTTATGTTAGTGCTGTTTAAACTAATATAATTTCAAACATTAAAAAAACTTTTTCATTTTCCTTACAATTCATGCAAATAATTGTCATTGTTGGTAGTACCTCAATCAAACTTGCCCTTACATCAATCAAACTTGCCCTTCCCAATTAATATATTGCGAAAATTGGTATGTTTTGGTCGACGGACGCACATAATAGATTAAAAAAAATTCAACTTTGCACATTACTAGTGAATGTTAGGCAGAAGTACAATATAGGAATAAAAGCCCTGTCATTGATAAACTGGAGTTTTCTATGTATCGTGTGCGTTTTTGTCACATGTACATTCACTTCATATCCTTTCATATTTTTCTATTAGAATATTTGTCACATACTTAAGAAGAAAATAATGGTGAATATCATTTTTACACTATTACATTTGTATTATAAAATTAAACATTTCGAAGGATGACTGAGTCAAAGATTGTGGTCATGACAGCAATATTGGCGGAGATGTAATTTTAGTTCGTTTTTGTTCTTCAAGTTTTTCAACTTATTCAAATAAAGTGTGTTGAATTATATGGATATTCTGCAAATTCAAATTATTTTTCAAGTATTTTGTAAAATGTTTGATGATTTTTTCAGCCATCTGTAAACTGCCTAGTAAAGTAAGTGAGAACCGGACCGCCAATCCAAAACGAACAATCCAAGGACAATGGCAACATCAGAAACAAAAAAAGGAAAAAACAGAGACACAACATGGGTACGATACAGGAAAGAAAAATGAAGACACACACACACACAAAAATGAACAACACGGACCCAATAAAAAACCATGGGTGAGATCAGGTGCACCGGTAGAATTAGCATCTCCTGCTTCTTATAAGACACCCGCCGTGTTGAACATGTCAACTCCGGTAGAAAAGTCAAATCCGTTAGAGGAAACAACAATTAAGCTTTAGAGGGAAAGATCTGTTGTCATCTGGGAAACAGATATCCCATAGCGGTCCACAAGATGGTATAGTCGACCGTAAAACTTCTGGAGGGATGACTTCAAGATTTGGGTAACATACTCTTGTTGAAGTAGCCTCTTTGTGAGCAACCGGGCTCTATCAAGGAAGTCACTGTATCGAACAAAGGCTCTTGAATATCAAATGAGCTGGGAGATATAAGCCATTTGCCGCCGCTGTTGGGATGTTGCTACAAAGAAAAGGAAAGTTTACTAAATTTGATCATTTTATAAAATGCCTGAAACAGCTAGGCATTATACAAATTGCCTTAACATTATAATCATTCCATAAATTGCATGGAATATGGGTAGGGGCAAGTTGAAGTTTTTATTACCAACAAAGACCAGTATTTGTATGAGTTGTGAAACAAATTTAATAAGCGATATTATAAAAGAAATGAAAGGACCATGAGTGCATACTAATGAAACAAAGTTTTTACAAATATATCGTATAACCGAATAATGAAACAAAGCTTAAATACATTTCCATGCCAAGCTCGTCGGTTTATTTTAGACGATAATAATAAGATAAAAGAGAAGCACAACTTGGTCAAAACGAAAATATTTTTATTTTGTTTATTTGAAAATAACACTTTGGTCGTTAAAACACGTAAACATTACGTTAACATGTTTAACATTAAAGAAAACATACTGAAAACTAAAAATGATTTTCAGAATTGGAAACTGCTTTCAACATTATATTCTACAGACCATTGAACCCATGAAACTTTATTGAAATATCAAAATTGTCGTCGATATTTCATAGGGATAGCGGAACAATTCATGACTCTATGGAATGCATAAGCCATAGAAATACTTTAAAAGTAGATTTGTATAAATGGGAAGCATTATTTAACATTTTGAAGTAGATGAAAGTAAAGCTTAATTGAACAGATGAATTTTTCAAAATTTCTTTAGGAGTGTCTAAACATAGCACTCTTGTTTCATCATTGCATCCAAATGGGGGTTCTAACAAATTATCGAACAGAGTGGTCTATGAAGCCCGAAGTCCACTAGACAAAAAGACAAATCCGGTGGAAATAACCGCCGAAATTGTCGACCTTAAATGATGGGTTAAACCGTTTTTATGGCTAGCAAAACCTTCCATCCCTTTGCGGTAGTGTGCGGTAGCAGCAATACTCGAGTTAACATGTTTTTTTTTTGTTTTTTTGAGGAGGGGAAGTATCCGGACTTGAAACAATTGGTTAGGTTCGGGCTAGGGGTGAATGGGGGTTTCCAAGCCCATGCCCTATAAATTCCTTACGGCGTTGGCATATATTATTTATTATTTTTTCATTTCAAGGCACGACTTTCAGTTTCTTATTTTCTGTTGGTGATTAGCTCAATGCAGGGTTAGAACACAACATATATGATTGTAAATATTTTCAAAAGAACACGCACTTTGTCACTATACATGCATAGCTTAATATCGATATCCGGAATGCTGCCTCATACATTTAAATGATTGCTTTGTCGGCGTACAATATTGACACAGGTAAATGTCATAGATAGTATCTTTAAACATTTGATCACATGATTGGAATTTAAATGTTAAATCTACTGACGTAAAACAGGTACAAAAATGATTGATAGTAGGATATACCGACACTATTTAAGCAAGTAGTGTACAATGGATATATTTAAAGATATGTTTTTGTGACTAAGATAATAGCAGGTAAAACTACAGGTTATTTGACGACAGTGTAACCTTAAAAAATTAAATAATTATAAAAAAAAACTTCATATTTTGATACTTGGAACAATGTCAAATAATTTTTGATTGCCTCTTTTTTATATTAAATAAATTTGTTACCTTTGTGTCAAAAATATCCATGCAATTATGTTGCCCAGATGATAAATACACTAATATGCGCAGTTGTCATGAATAACAAAATACCGAAGTTCCTATTTATGTTTCTGCATATGCGCATAACGACAACTAATGTCTCTTCAAATTTTTTGGAAATCCATTTACCGAAACATGTATAAAAGCTGACAGAATACATATTACCGAAAAATAGAAAAATCAAAATCAGCTATTGACAGAGCTATACGAGAGAGAAATCGAGCCAGCAACGAAGTACTGGCTACTGGGTCGAGTGACGTAAAGGGTGTCCTGGTAATGGCATTGTAATGTGCCGGTATCACGGAGATACAAATTTTATGGTTATATTTAGGGTTGTTTCATTACAAGGTTTAACTATGATTTAGTAGAGACTTAAAATTTTAATGTTTCTTTAATTTCACTGAGTATTCTTGAACACATATGATACAGTGCTTTTTGTCCGCATGTTGCTTTTTGTCCGCTGTTCCTTTTTGTCCGCAAAATGGCGCTTTTTGTCCGTCGCTTTTTGTCCGCTTTGCTTTTTGTCCGCAATATTTGCTTCTTGTCCGTAACTTTTGCTTTTTGTCCGTTGCTTTTTGTCCGCAAATTTTTCTTTTTGTCCGCAACTATTGTTTTTTGACCGTCGATTTTTTATGCTTTGTCTTTTTTCAACATGCTGTCCTTTCAATATTTTAAATACATATTATATAGAGTTTATACAGAGAATCTCCCAGAGAAACCCTATGATCGAAAGACATTCGACATTTTGCTAACATACCAGGTACGTGTTGTGTAAAATATCATTAATACATTATCAATCTTAAGGAAGTAAGGATGATGCTCTGTCCTTATCTTTTTTGGCACTGTTGTTTGTTTAGTTGTGTTGGTTCCACACGCTTTTGATACCAAGAACCTATGGGCCCTACTGCTGCTGATAAATTGCCGATATACCAATCCACCTCATTGAAATTGATTTCAATATACCTTTCTTTCGCGCGTTGTAATATAATGTGCATATTTTCAGCCTCTGTATTAAAAAAAAAAACTCGCAAAAATTCCACGGGACCTTATGTTTCTCCCGATTAGTACGTTGTCATTTTAATTTGGCCTATATTTAAATGTGGTTTCTGGGTAGAATTCTTAAATAACTGGTCGTTTAGACTTTCAGGAAATGTACCAAATTGGAGTTTCATGAAATGTACCAAATCTGGTGTCAAAAATTTTTTGCGGTTTACTACTGAAAACATTTCATAATACTGTACGGAATTAGAATTGTATGGTTTCTAGGTAGAATTTTGAAAAAAAAAATAACAGGTCTTTGAGAGCTTCAGGAAATTTTTGAAAATCACACTATGCCATGTTGGTCCTCTATGAAATGTGATTTCATGTGCCGGGGTATTGTTATTTACGAGATGGCCATACTGTATTTAAGGGTCTAAGGGGGGTAAATCGTAGAATTAACTGTCACAGTTTTCTAGTGACACGTTAGCGGAGCCAGAAAATGGTGGTTTGCGACAAATCTGAAGATTCTGAAAAACAGTTTGATTACCTCTATGCTAATACAAATCCACAAAAAGAAAGTTTTAAGTCGATTTATATATTATAGGAAGTTTGGTATGCGTCTGCACACTTGATGTTACCCCTGACAATTTTGAATTCACTCAATCAAGATTAGCCTTACAAACATAAGTCTGATAACTGGCATGTAATTATAAGCTTTTTGAAAGTTTATGAGATTGACTAGCGCTTAACCGGTTAATACATTACATTTATGAACTTATGTGAATTAAGAAGCAATTATATTTGTATAAAATTATATTTCAAATAAAACATGAAATACTTATGCAGGTTAAAACCATGAATGAAACCCCATATAAAATCCATTTGTTGAGTCCGGTAATTTTCCAAAGGTACTGTGATTTCCTGAGTTATCAGATTTGATGTGCGCATTGATTTGATAGACTGAAGAGGTCAAACGAGTATGAATCTTTCACCTGGACACACAACTGACAGTAATCGAAATGTGCGGCCAAGGTAAAGGGGCTAAAAATCATGCTAACAGATGGCTCAGTCAATTACAAGTATATATGTCCAACTGACTCTATCAGTTAGATAAACACTTTTGATCAGCCTCGCCAAATCTGAAAACTCAATCCGGACGGACTGTATTCCTTCGTGTATAATAAATCAACTTTGTCTTACTCTTTTTTTATTGTCAAGATATCGTTATAAAAGAAATTTTAGGTTTCTCAAACACATCAAAAATTAAACCCATATAACAAAGAGTTTAAAAAGTAGCAAAATCCTGATCACAACCATCATAATTGAATACTGTAGCGGATTCTGAAAGTTCTATACGTGTGTCAAGGCGGCTTGTTTAGTGATTATTAGGATATGGGATATTTACGACTTTAACAACATTGGCTGTTTGAGACAAAATTAACAGGGATATGGAATATTACAATAATTCCTGTGTTATCTTCAATTTTCAAGGGATATTTTTTTTCACACTTATTTAAGACCAGAGTTTGTCTCTCATGCAGTGTGGAGTCCGTAAAAAGATTCCCCATGCGAGAGATGTATGCTCGCTATACTTTTCAGTTACGGTGTACTTGTTCTTGAGATAATACATTTTGTATCACATATGGATGCCGTTTGTCAAAATGTTGTGATTGCCTTCCAACTAGGGACAGCTAGGGACATTTGTGCCTTTGTAGGGCAAAGGATGACATTACACTGAGCCCTTAACCTGGACCCTAGCTCTAACTCTTACCCTAACTGTAACTAATACTACATAATCTATAACCTTGTATATTCATAGCCTTGACACATCTTTGAACCTAACCTAACCACAACCCATTGTCAACTTAAACATAATTCCTACTAACCCTATGCTTATGCCACTAATAAACCTAACACTAATCTCACCTTAATCATCTTTATCTAGAGATTTATCATTTAACCCTTCACATTGACACTAACTCTTTCTCTAACCTTAACATGCTTAGGTCCTTATCGTAACTTTACTAATAACACAATCTCTAACCCTCTATATTCATAGCCCTGAAATACCTTAAACCTAACCCAAACCTCATTTCAACCTTAACACAACCCTAACACTTATCCTTAACACAATCTTTACTATTAGTCCTAACCGTAACCTTATATTACACATCCTCTGATTCTTGGCTATTTCTAAGCCATAAAGTATACCTTTATCCGAACCTAACCTTAATCTCAATTCAATCTTAAAACTATCCTAGCACTTAACATTCAACCTTGACTAAATGATCTTAACATTGAGTTCTAGCACCATGCCGTTAACATAGGCCTTAACCCTTAATTGTAACCTTACATTAACCACCATTCAATTTTGCAACTACCCGAACGCTAACATTCAACATTCTTAACATGGAGTTCTAGCACTAAGTCCCTAACATAGACCCTTACACTAAATCTCAACATCTGTCCTTATTTTAACCGGATATTAACACAACCTCTTAACCTAAATCTATTCATAAATCATAGACCAATTTTGAATCCACCCTTCCTCCAACTCTAAATACTAATCCTTACAAACCCAACCGTAGCAATATCCTAAACATCACCTTTGTAATGTAAGAGTTCTATCTAAAACAAATAATGTATGTCACTTTAACTGGAACGTTATCCATTTTGTAAATCAAAACCCATATCCATACCCATATCCAACTTCATAATAACCCTGACCTGAATCCCCAAGATGATTATAAACCAATGATGAATGCTAAAGATATGTGTAATCCTAATTCAAATGATCTAAAACTTTTACTTGAAAATTTATTTCAATGATTTATGTATAACCAATCCCTTATTTATTTATTTTTTCAAAACGAATCAATCTTAAACTAACCCAAACCCAACTCTAACCTTATCCCTAACCCTTACCCTTGACCAATAACCGTTATCTAACACAAATCTGACAATCGTAATAATAATCCTAACCCAAACTTAACAATACCAATATCCTAACACTGCAACTTCATCCTAACTATTACTACCTAATGAAAATATAATTCTTAACATAACCCCAATGATATGAATGCTCCTAGCCATATCAAAAATAATGTATTTCATCTGACACAAAAGAATGCATGAAGTCATAACCATTTACTAATTTGTAACTAACCCTTACCCTTATTACTATACTTTGGTACTCTAACCCTAACACTAATTAAATATGCAGAAAATAAATTCACAGTAACTTCGGTATTTAGTTTTTTTGTTACCACTGGGTCGATGCCACTGCTGGTGGACTGTTAGTCCCCGAGGGTATTCACCAGCCAAGTAGTCAGTACTTTAGTGCTGACCCGAAAGCCGATTACTTTTGGAACCTGATTTTGGCTTTACATTTAGATCATATTGGTTATTTGTTCTCTATCAGTTTTTAAACATCTTTGAGTTCATGGTCTTCCAAACGTTTAGATTTTATCTGCACTGATGAGACATAAGTTGTCGAAATGCGCATATGCAGAAAGTAAATTCACAGTAACTTCGGTATTTAGTTATTTATGACCCTTAACTTAAATAATGATGTTATCTTCAATATAATTCAACCAAACTGATGTATTTAACGTTACAGTATGTAACCCATACACTATTTGCCTATGCACAATGATACCATATGTAAACCGTCACACTAATAATAACCAATACTTTTCTTATAAATAGTAAATTATATGATAAGATTCCAAATGATATAATACTAACTTTAAACTCTCTGTAACATAACCCTAACCCCAATGGTGACATCTAGCAATAACACTTAAATAAACCTAAAGCTTTCAACAAACACTGGTATTATCCCCTCGGCTGAAATTAGTTTACCCTTAAACAAAACTAAACCGTCATCAGACACCTTAACCTATATCATTATAATGACTCCTTAAAAACCCTTAAGCTTTGGGCTTTACTAACCATAGCTAAGTCTAAGCCATCCTTAACCCTAGTTTTAACAATTCTGTTACCATGACCATACTGATGGATATCATAATTCATTGAAAACACATAATGAAACGTCAATTATAAACACACATATAACAAAAGATCTTACTGACATTGATATGCACATAACGTCATCCATAACCATGAACACAAAATATGGAAGCACTTTGGTATGAATGATAACAAGTGGAAGACAAAATAACCTCCAAGAGAAAACAAATCGATACGGACGATAATATGAGTACGACACAGAAAAGAAAAATGCACACACACATGAACAACACGGACCCGATAAAAAAAAAACATGGATGAGATCAGGTGCACCGGTAAAGTAAGCATCTCCTGCCGTGTTGAACATGTCAAATCCGGTAGTAAAGTCAAATCCGGTAGAGGAAACAACAATAAAGCTTTAGAGGGAAAGATCTGTTGTCATCTGGGAAACAGATATCCCATAGCGGTCCACAAGATGGTGATGTGGACAGTAAAACTTCTGGAGGGATGACTTCAAGTTTTGGGTAACATGCCCCTGTTGAAGTAGCCTATTAGTGAGCAACCGGGCTCTATCAAGGAAGTCACTGTATCAAACACAGGCTCTTGAATAGCGAATGAGCTGGGAGATGTAAACTCCATATGCCGGCACTGTTGGGATGTTGCTACAAAGAAAAGGGAATTTTACTTTTGGAAAGGTGAAGTCATCGCGTTTGTCGTACAGCTTAGTTTGAAGTCTACCTCTGTTGTCAATTTCAATGTGAAGGTCAAGAAACGAGGCTGATGTTGAAGTATCTGTAGTATCCTTAATTTCGAGCTCTTTTGGATAGATCAAATAGAGAAAATCACCAAAGCGAGGGTTGTTTAGTGACAAAATATCATGTATATAACGGATGCTAAAATTGAAGGATTTGACCAGTTTTTTATCTTTATTTTGAAGAAGCCCTTCGATGAATTCAGCTTCATAAGAGTGATGAAACAGATCGGCTGGGAGAGGTGCACAGTTTGTGCCCATAGGAATTCCGATAGTCTGTTGAAAAACAAGTCCTCCAAACTGGACAAATATATTGTCAAACCTATGAATGTGAACACCAGTTAAAAGTAGAAATGTTGAAACATCAACATAAACTAACATAAAACATGTAAACATATGAACATTAACATGAATGTTTACACTAACTGCTAAACATAATGTTATTATGACTATGAACTGACAATCATTAACGACTTTTATATATGACCACAAAATATTGAAGCTGTTTGGTATGAATGATAACAAGTGGAAGACGAAAGAAACATATTGAAGACCGTACGGTAACTCTTAGATGCTTTGTTTTGGGTCGTTTCAACCTGCATATGGGATGTTGTTTCCTTGACATTTAACCCATTTCCTTTCTTTTTCATATCAATTGAAAACAAATCGCTACCGAAGACAATATGAACTACAAGTAGACATTTTTACTTTTCATCGTCGAAACCGAAACCGAATCCGAAACCGAGACCGAAACCGAAACCATACTATACGGAATTAGTTTTGTTTTGTTTCTCTTTATTGCATGGATATCAGTGTCTCATGGGCTTAAAAGTTCAGCTTTCTTTTTGACATATTCACTGTAGATTCGTTTATAAATGCAATTCTATAGAAGTGACTAGACTTTAGGCATTAAATATGTAATCAATTCTACAATTTGGATTTAGAATTTGCTTTTTGGGTGTAATTATGAACAAAAAAATTTACATACATAATTTGTTGCTTGGCGAAGAATTCTTATATTTATGTTGCAATTTACAAATTTCATGAATTTTGTTGTGTTGTTCATCTTTGTATATTTAAATGTTTTCATTTTTCTTTTCTTTGTCGTGCTCATGTTGTATCTTTTTTCTTTTAATTTTCCGATGTTGCCATATCATGGGTTATTCGTTTTAGATTGACGGTCTTGTTCTGACTTGCTTTTAGCATAAATAAGGTCTTCAAGGCGAACATTAAAACTGCATTTTACGCTTAATCTTTATAAAGGCCTAAACAAATCAGTTGTTTTGAAAATTTCATTTAATATATCCTTTCAGAAGAGTTTTACATGTTGCGATATACAAAGTTCATGAATTTTAGCATCAACAAGGTATTAAAAGTAAGTAAGAACCGAACCGCCAGTCTAAAACGAGCAAGCCAAGGACAATGGGAACATCCAAAAGAAACAAAGAAACAAAGACAAAACATGAGTACGGCACAGAAAAGAAAAAAATGAAGACACACACATATATAAAAAGGAACAACACGGAACCGATACAAACAATGGATCAGATCAGTAAGATTTAAGATCTGTGGTTTAAATTTACTGTTAGCACATGACCAAAACAATTTAATTTTGAAAATCTATTTCACGGTATCCTTTTGAAGGAGTTTTTTATGTTGCGATAAATAAATATCGTGAATCTGAGCATAAATAGACCACATACTAAAAGTCTTACTTTCGAGACCTTAATTATGCTGAAATTAATGTAAAATCGTAACATATAAAACTACATCAAAAGTATATGATAAAGTAAATTCTTAAAAAATGGAACTGTTTTAATAAATTTTAAAGATTTAAAATTTTAGTTTAAACAACAGACTAGAAATCTTGCTTTTCAAAGTTTTTAATACTTTAATTCATAAAATTTGTATTTTACAACATATAAAACTCCTTATGAAGGATATATGAAATGATCTTTTCAAAAGACTATCTTGTTTTGGTCTTTTTTAAATATTGAGTTTAAATTACGGACTTCAAATTTTACTTTTAGTACTTTATTAATGCTAAGATTCATGTAATCACAGTCTTAAAATCTTACATATTTTTAACTACACGCTTAAAATCAAATTTTTCATGCCTTATTTATGCTTGAATTTCTATAATTGATTCAGAAAGATATAATAAAATAATTTAAAAGAGACTGGATTGTTTTACATTTCTTAAAATTGAGCGTAAATTCAGACTGAAAATTTTCCTTTAAGACGTTATTTATGCTAAAATTCAAGAAATTTATATATCGCATCATATAAAGCTTTTTCAAAAGGATATAATGAAATAAAATTTTTTTAGTTTAAACAAAAAACTAAAAATCTCATTTTTTTAACACTATTTATATCAAAATTTAAATAAAAATTCTATATTCCAACATATAAATTCCCTCATGAAGATATGACGAAATAAAATTTTAAAAAAATGTTTTGGTCATTTTAAGACCGAGTTTAAACTGCAGACTAACTATCTTGATTATCATACCTTATTTATGCTAAACTTCTTTCAATTTGTATACGGCAACATGAAAAAACTTTTTCAAAAGGATTTGATGAAATAGAATTTAAAAAAAAATCAAAATAAGTGAATAAATCAAAAATAAATCAATTAAGATTTATTTAAACCGCAGACCAAAAAATCTAACTATGAAAAACAAATTCTCCAGTGAATAACTAATTTAAATATTTATCTAGAACAGAGTGATTTACAACTGTTAAAGTGAACTTAAGACAGTCAAGATCGAATCCTTCCATGACCCGCAAATCAGCTATTTTTTAGCACTCACAACAACAGTCTGTTTGATAACTTTTATTAAAATAAGCAAACAAACTTTACGAAGGTTGAATAAGAAAGAAAATTATGAGCTTTAAACAGAATACACTATTTTGATTGTTTTGACTAAATTCTAAATAGAGGTTTTTCATAATTTGCGTTTTTGATTAAAAGTGAATTCCGATTCCGATCGGAAACTGCAGTTTTTGTGCAAAATATCAGGTATTTCGCGAAATACTATACATTCTGTACGGAAACTCAAGATTTCGTGCGAAATACCGTATATTTAGCATGAAGACCCTACTTTTCAGTTTTCGAGCAAAGTACTAAGTATTCCGCATTTATTGTGGCTATTGTGTGAGAAACGTTTATCTCATGAATGTAATATGCGACATAGATTTTGATAATTTGAAATTTCTCAAGGAAAACAGAAGGAAACCCAATTAAAATTAAATAAGTAATGAAGATTTTATCCCTTTTGGCTCTTTTAAAAAATGGCAGGACACGAAAAGTAAGATAAACATATTATACGTATGTTTAAAAACATTATACTGAAATTTGATAATGATCCGTTTACTAAAACCAAAGTTATAATTTCCGCAGACGCAAAACGCCGTATTTAACAGATTTTTGGACCTTTTATCTAAAATTAACGGGGGGCAAGAACCATAAGTTAGAACTCAAGCTACTGATGTGCCAAGAAACATCATATTCAAATTTGTTAATAATACATCCACTACAACCAATGTTATGCTGTTCACAGACGCCGACCCCGACAACGATGACATCGTCAAAGTTTTTGCGGTCTTATAGCAACGTTAAAAGCAACAAACGATCAAAATTGATCAACGAAAGAAATTTTGCAGCAAAAAAAAAAAATTTGCATTTTATTATCGAATTCCAAATTACTTCTACTACATTGTATTAATACGGAGATTAAGAAAGCCAAACTGTTAAACAACGGTTTAAAATTACAACCACAGATCATTCTGTATATGCTGGTTTCGGTTTCGGATTCGGTTTCGGTTTCGACGATAAATAGTAAAAATGTCTAATACATACATAAAGATCAACATGAAAACAACGGAAGTAGAAAACCGAAGGAACAAAGCACAAGATTATATAAATCAAAGTCAAGAGGCAAGACAAAAGCAAAAACAACAGAAGATGGTAGACCAAATACGCTACATGCCAACAAAACACACGAACACGACACAAAAGATGAAAACATGAACATCAGCTTGAAGTGACACAAACTACTAAAACATATCAATATTAACAATTGCAAGCAGAAACGTTGAAACATCAACATTAAACGACACAAAAGAATGGGGTAAATGCCATGGGAGACATCTAAAGGTTAAAATTACCCAAAGCAAAGCATCTAGGGTCACCGTACGTTCTTTAACACGGTCAGGAGCCTAACACCATATAGCAAGCCCTGAATGGTCCCCACATAAACATTAACATAAATGTTAACACCAAAGCACGACACATAACGTTAACTATGGCTATAAAGTGAGGCAAACTATGAAAACAAATCGATGCTGAAGACAATAATGAACAACAAACACAACATGAAACATAAAATATCAAGAAAATGTAATACAGAACATTAAAACTTAACAACATTCATACATGAAAATTCACTATGCAACGTGAAATAAGACCACAAAGAAAACTTAACACGATTACTTATCACTAATACGTAGACTTTGACATTCAATACAAATTATGAAACGCAAAATATAACCACAAATAAAAATGATACATGAAAACGTAACGACATTGGTATGTGTACACTTTGTTTAATTACTATTAAATAAATTTATATAAATTCTAAAACCTAAGGATTAACTTCGTCTATCGTAGTTTTGTCCGTAGCTGTATTTGATATTCAACATATGTTGAATAAAGCCCCGTGCTATTTCCCGCCATATCTATTCGGAATACAATTCTTGGTGTTTATCATTGATCATTAGAGAAAAAGATTACTCCACTTAATCCCGATTATTACCATACTTTATCCACTCTCGATAGTTAAATTTAAAAATGTTAAAATGCTCGGCAAGCCTCGCAATTAAAATTTTAAAATTTAACTATCTCTAGTGGATAAAATATGGTAATGAGCGGGATCTTGTGGTGTAATCTATATGATACGCCATTAGGTCTGCCTTCTCTCGTCATTTCCATCTTCTTCTCCGTGTTTAGCCCGGTAGTCCCCTAGTCGAAGACCATAAGGCCGAAACGTTGGGCAGCCTTCCCTTCTATCCATTTTGTCATTTTTATGTGTTTTTTAATTTGTACATTTTTGTATTTTTTTTTTTTTTTTTACTTTTTAATCGTGGTCAACTATACCATTTTATTTTGTTCCATTATATTATTGCAATTGTTGTAAACATATGTGTTATGGTCTCATGTTCATTTGCCCCATATCCTGTCATTAAATATGCATTTCATTTACATAACTGAAACAACGTCATCTATGACTATGATTTAACACAAAATATGTAAACATACTAACTTTGATATAAAACATAGCAACAAATGGAAGACGAAAGAAACATAAAGTGAAAACACATCGAAACTGAATAGAATCACCGTAGGTATCGTTGTCCTGCAAGAACATGATTTCTACTGCAATGCGGTCCTGATTTCTACTGATTGATCCTTGATTCCATACGATTTGTTTTTTGATAATATAGTATATTGTGCGATATGTAGATCTTTGAAAGTATTATAAGATGAATTGTGATAGAACTTATAATTAAATAAAGGTACAATTATCAAATATTAAAATTAAATGTGTATTTTACAAATTATATATAGTCCTGGCTTTCAAATGCATTCGTATGTCCCATTGTTATGATTTCTAACGCATTGTTCACGATTTCGATCGTTATATCAATATAAAGAAACAAAGGTGAATTACCAGTTCTGATGCAAAATGTGATTAATATGAAGGAATCTGATAACATTGCATACAATATACGTCAAAGCTATTTTTTAATCTCCAATTTTCATATCATATAATCTCAAAACCCATTTGTTTCAGTTACACGGTCCATTTAATCTGTTTAACTCAATGTCAGGTATATGTATTAAGTTCATGTATTTTATCCCTTAACAATACACGTGCAAGGTTATTACATCAATTTATTGCAAAGAGCAATAGCGTGACGTTCATATGGCAAGCCAGAATCATATTCAAACCGAAAAGTAGATATCTAATTTTCTTTGTAAGATATCTTATAAACATACGAAATATCTTATACCAATGTTTAAAGATATTACAGTACCATAAATCTGTTTCGCTTTCCTTTGGGATTTCAACCAAAGATGAAGACACCGATCTCCCTTCCTTGTACTGGGTACCACAGTTACACAAATGCCCATAAAAACAACGGTACATCGCTGGATCAGCAAAATGTTTCACAAAACCTCTTTCTATGGTTTTAACCTCCATCTTTACAGCCGTAAAAGGGGGCTTTCAAAAATACTGTAATACTAGCTTTTCAAGAAATGGTGTAAATTAAAAAACTCTAAAGATCTGCTTGACATCCGAAAATCAAGATCATTATCGCAATGTAACAGCATTAACACTTTTGACTTCTACCCACTTATACTATCATTCCTCAAGAACAACTGAAATCTCGACTGAAAGTATAATTCATAGATGTTTCTCCCGTAAGAACGACGAAGATATAACTACATTGTCATAGGCAGAGAACAAGCATACTTTGTGAAATACGACTCAGAATCACAGAAAAAAAATACACGGAAGAAGAAGTGATTAAAATGTTAAGAGTTTCTAATTGCCATATTTATCTAGTTTGGATGACTTTTTTTTTCAACAAACCATCCAATAGGCACAAACTGTGCACCTTTTAGCCAATCTGTTTCTTCACTCTTATGAGGCCGAATTCATTGAAGAGCCTCTTCAAAATAAAGACAAAAAATTGGCTGAGCCCTTTAATTTCAGCTTCCGTTATATATTTTATCACTAAACTACCCTCGCTTTGGTAATTTTCTTCATCTTATTTATCCAAAAGAGCTTGAAATTAAGGATACTACAGATACTTCAGCATTGGCCTCTGTCCTTGACCTTCATCCTGAAATTGCCAACAGAGATACATTACAAACTAGGTTGTATGATAAATCCGATGACTTCACTTTTCCAATAGTTAACTTCCCTTTTCTTTGTAGCAACATTTCTAAAGCACCAGCATATGTAGTTTACATCTTACAACTCATTCGCGATTCCAGGGCTTGTGGTCAATACAGTGACTTCCTTGATAGAGCCTAGTTGCTTACAAATAGACCACTTAAGCAAGGGTGAGTTTCCAAAAACTTAAAGTTGACTTTACTACCGGAGTTGATATGTTCAACACGGCGGGTGTCTTGTAAGAAGCAGGGAATGCTTACTCTACCGGTACACCTGATCTCACCCATGGTTTTTATTGGGTCCGTGTTGTTCATCTGAATTTGTGTCTTCATTTTTCCTTTTTGTCCCGTACCAAAGCGGTGCCCTTGTTTTCTTCTTTTTTTTTTTAGTGTTTCCGATGTTGCCTTTATCCATGGATTGTTCGTTCTTGGGACTCACGGTCCGGTTCTTGCTTACTTTAGCACTTGCACACAGTTTTATATTCACAACTACGTTCTCCTCTGGCGACAATCTTATGACAATTTATCCCTATGGTATATTAGGTATTTTTATACCTTTTAGACAAATTTTCGTTTAAACCTACCCATTAAACAAATGGATATATTCAAATAAATTCACAATAACATCAAACGTTGGACTGCTTTCTCTCTTCTCGACTGAGATATATAGATTACATCATAAGATCCCATTCATTACTATATTTTATTCACTAGAGATAGTTAAATTTAAAAATATTAATGACAAGGCTTGCCAAGCACTTAAAATTTTTAGATTTAACTACCGAGAGTGGATAAAATATGGTGATAAAGGGGCGTAATCTTTTTCTCTAATGATAAGTGATAAACATCGGGAATTGTAGTCCGAATAGATTTGGCTAGAAATAATACGGGGCTTTATTCAACATATGTTGAATATGAAAATTTATCGTACGGGTCAGAACCGGTTAAAACTTCACCTATAATTAGAGAAAAGAATATACATTTTTGTGTACATGTATTTGACGCTGTTACTAAGTATTTTTGTGACTAAGTGTAATTCAGGCTTATACTGGGGGATGGACGAACATCTGGATCCAAGTTATGTGAAAATGTCACTAAGACGAGTCTCATCAATTTACACAGCGTTCCGACCGTGGGTATGTTAAGGCAGAGACCATTTGATTTTCAACGGGAGGCCAGGAATCTTAACCCGAACCTGAAATTTTTTCCTCCCGCATCGCGAGTCAGTCATATGATTTTCCCATACACATCATGCTATGAAAATTTGTTGAGCACTAACTTGTTTTCTAATGAACAGGGTGAGGGCTAGAAATATTTGTATGTTTAATCCTGATGTTGTTAAGGGGTTTTTTGGTGAAAAACCGAAACCAGATTTTGTTTCTGAAAAAAACGAGCCCCATGAAATTCATATGGCCCGGGCCTTATAGTGCCGACTTAAGAAAAACACATAGTATTAGGGGGACCACCTAAAAACTAATTTGGCTAAGTTTGGTTCCGAACGGTAATTTCAGATGGAAAGATCTCTGAATGTGTTATTCCAGAGGACCCAATGTTAAACTATAAGTCCGTGTGAGACCTACAAAGGTAGTCAAGGACGTTAAACACCTCCCAGTCATTTTCCCTGCTGGTGGCTATTTTTGATAAAGTGCGATTAAAGAAAAACACCTGTTTTATATGGGCTACCGAAAGACTATTGTGGCGAAGACTCGTTCAATTGACTTTTACTGAATCAATTTTCCCATAGGGCCCAATGTTGAACTTTTTATGCTCCCAGATCGATGAAAAGGGGGGGGGGTATATTGTTTTTGTCCTGTCTCTCTGTTTTTCTGTTTTTTTCTGTCTGTGCGTCAGAAACTTTAACCTTGCCTATAACTTTTGAACTATCTAAGGTAGACTTTACATTCTTGGCAGGTGTATAGGTCTAGTCAAGAGGAACATACAGTCATGTAAATCTGCCAAAAGAAAATTTAAGTCAGGTCAAAGGTTAAAAAGGGATGAAATTGGCTGTTTTCACATATTGGACTATAGAATCCTATTCATTTATTCTATTGAGACGGGGTTAGTTTCATATTATTGCTAATAAAATCGCGCAACTGAAATATATCCACAGATTCATTCCACAATAAAGAAAATTCGTTGTTTTCAGTTCACTGTTACGTTGAGTGACGTGTTTTGGTATTAACATTTGTGTCAATCTTCATATTTTTACATATTTTGTGTCAGTTTATGTTGATGATTTAAAGTTTCTATTTGAATTTGGTGTTCACATTCATGTTGTATCATTTAATATGATCGTTTACCATTAATGCTTGTATATATTGTTCATATTGTCTTCAATATCAATTTGTTTTCATAGTTTGTATTACTTCATGTTGATGTTTGAACATTTGTTTGTATTTGTAGATCATATTGTATTTTTTCGATTTATTTTCACTTGATGTTTATTTCGTCTTTCATTTGTCGCCAAGTTTTATTTGAAAGTTAGTATGTTAACATATTTTGTGTTAAGTGATACTCGTGGATGACGTTGTTTCAGTTTAGTCATTGAAATGCATACCAATGTCGTTATGTTTTCATGTATCGTTATATTTGCGGTTGTATTTCGTGTTTCATAATGTGTTAAATGTCACAGTCGACGTATTAGCAATAAGTTATCGTGTTTTGTTGTTTGTGTTCATATTTCACGTTTCACAGTAAGTTTTCATGTATGAATAACTAAATACCGAAATTACTGTGAATTTACTTTCTGCATATGCGCATTTCGACAATTTATGTCTCTTCAGTGCAGATAAAATCTAAACGTTTGGAAGACCATATAAGCTCAAAGATGATTAAAATCTGATAGAGAACAAAAAACCAAATATGATCTAAATGTACAGCCAAAATCAGCTAAGGACAGAGCTTTGCACGAGGGAGATACTCCTTAGTTTTCAACAAAATTTACAAAAATTTAGATATTGTAAGTTTCCAAAAATAATCGGCTTTCGGGTCAGCACCGAAGTACTGACTACTGGGCTGGTGAATACCCTCGGGGACTAACAGTCCACCAGCAGTGGCATCGACCCAGTGGTAACAAATAACTAAATACCGAAATCACTGTGAATTTACTTTCTGCATATGCGCATTTCGACAATTTATGTCTCTTCAATGCAGATAAAATCTAAACGTTTGGAAGACCATATAAGCTCAAAGATGATAAAAAACTGATAGAGAACAAAAAACCAAATATGATCTAAATGTACAGCCAAAATCAGCTAAGGACAGAGCTTTGCACGAGGGAGATACTCCTTAGTTTTCAACAAAATTTACAAAAATTTAGATATTGTAAGTTTCCAAAAATAATCGGCTTTCGGGTCAGCACCGAAGTACTGACTACTGGGCTGGTGAATACCCCCAGGGACTAACAGTCCACCAGCAGTGGCATCGACCCAGTGGTAACAAATAACTAAATACCGAAATTACTGTGAATTTACTTTCTGCATATGCGCATTAATGTCGTTAAGTTTTAATGTTCTGTATTGCATTATCTAGATATTGTATGTTTCATGTTGTATTTGCTGTTCATATGATTCGTTTTCAAACTTTGTAGTTTGCATCATTTTATAGTTATAGTTAACAGTATGTTTCGTGTTTTTGTGTTAACATTTATGTAAATGTTCATATGTATACATCTTTTGTGTCGTTTAATGTTGATGCTTCGACGTTTCTGTTTGTATTTGTTGTTCAATTAACATTAATCTTGATATTTTTAATAGTTTGTGTAACTTCATGCTGATGTTCATATGTTTACATCTTTTGTGTCAGTTAATGTTGATTTTCAACATCTCTGCTCGTTTTGTAGTTTATATCACTGAGTTTTTACATGTTGTATCGCTCAATGTTCATCTTTAAAATTTATGCTTGTATTTGTTCATATTGTCTTTAGTATCGATTTGTTTCCATAGTTTGTATCTCTTCTTCCGCTTGCTGTTAACATCCGTGTCAATGCTTAGATATATCATATGCTTAGATATATGTGTCGCTTGCTGTTGATTTTTTAAATGTTTCTTGTTACATTTGGCGTTCACATTCATAGATTTCTAAGTTGTATCACCTCATTTAAAGTTTATGCTTGTATTAGCTGTTCATATCATTATCCGTATCGATTTGTTTTGATAGTTTGTATCACTTCATGTTGACCTTTAATATGTTTTGTTATGCTTTATTATTTCATGTTTTGCAATGTTTTGGTATAAACATTCATGTCAATCTTCATATGTTCACATATGATAATTCATGGTCATAGATGACGTTATTTCTTTGTTTAGCTTAATAACTTTAATCTTGTTAAGTTGTCACATTCCTAGAATTCTATGTTGTATCACTCCAGAGAAGTAACGGGTAACATGATTCTCAGTTTGTTTGTCTCAGGGTTAGAAAATGACAATAACCAATCAGTAACCTAACAGATCTTTCAAAGCATATGCTTCACTGGCCGTGTGATGGGTGCTGAATACAGAGCAAGACATGCCTATCCTTCCGGAGCACCTGATGTTATTTTGTTTTTTCTTTTTTAATTATTATTTTTTTAGTTCACACTGTAAGTGCTTTAGTTTTTTGTGTTGTATATGAAGTGTTCGTGTGTTTTGTGGGCATGTAGCGTTTTTGGTTTTGAAGTAGTCATTATAATGGAATAGGCTACATTGTATGATAACGGTTAAGTTTTGTTTAGTGTTACTTTTGTTAGGGTAAAACTAATTTCAGCAGAGTGGGGGATAATAACATTATTAACGTTATTGCCTGTTTGAAAGCTTTAGATTGAGTTATCATTATAAGTTCATAGTGCATAGTGAAAAAGTGTATGGGTTACGTACTGTAACATTAAATATAGAAATATAGAATACATTATATATATATATCAGTTGGGTTGAATTATATTGAGGATAATATAAGATCATTATTAAAGTTTAGGGTCATTAAAGTATTACATTAATGTTAGGGTTAAAGTACCAAAGTCTAGTACTAAGGGTAAGGGTTAGTTACAAATTAGTAAATGGTGATGACTTCGTGCATTCTTTTGTGTCAGATGAAATACATTATTTGATTTACAAAATGAATAACGTTCCAGTTAAAGTCACATACATTATTTTTTAGATATAATTCTTACAAAAGTAATATTTGGGATACCAATACGATTGGGTTTGTTCGGATTAGTATTTAGAGTTAAAGAAAGGGTTGATTAGAAATTGGTTTACGATTGATGAATAGATTAGTGTTAGAGGTTGGGATAATATCAGGTTAAAATAAGGACAGATGTTGAGATTTAGCTTTAGGGTCTATGTTAGGGGCTAAGTGCTACAACTCCATGTTAATGTGGTTAAGGTAAGGTTGAATATTAGTGTAAGGGTAGTTTTAAAATTGAATTGGGGTTAAGGTTACAGTATTCAATTATTATGGTTGATAAGAATTGGCTACTCTTTTAACTCTTTGTTATATGGATTTAATTTTTGATGTGTTTGACAAATCTAAATTTCTTCCGGATTGAGTTTTCAGATTTGGTTTTCGCGTTGATTTGATAGACTGGACAGATCAAAAGTGTTAATCTCACTGGTGGAGTCAGCTGGATATATATATACTTGTAATTGACACAGATCCATCTGCAAGCATGATTGAAAGCAAAGCACATCTCTTTACCTTGACGGGACATTTGGATTACCGTCAGGTGAATGTCCAGGTGAAAGATGCATAATCGTTTGACCTCTTCCGTCTTTCGAATCAATGCGCACATAAGATCTGATAACTCAATCCGGATGGACTGTAACAGGAAATCGTAGTACAAAACACAGAAAATAACAGTACCACTTGTATAATTACCAGGCAAAATCACAGTACCACTGAAAAATTACCGGACTCAAAAAATGGATTTTATAAAGGGTTTCTGTTACGAACGTGACTTCATGAATAAATTACAAAATGGGACCATACAAAACAGTGATCAACTTATTTCAATTTTCAACGATAACAGCAGGTATATTGACGATATCCTTACTATTGACAATCCCCAGTTTTTAGATTATGTCGACATCATTTACCCACAACAACTGAAACTTAATAAAGCTAATAATGATTCTAAGAATTGCCCTTTTCTGGATCTAACTATCATCGTTGACTCTGGTAAAATAAAAACTAAAATTTACGATAAAAGGGATGATTTTGATTTCAGTATTACTAATTTCCCTTTTCTTGACGGCGACGTTCCTCTAGCCCCATCCTACGGAGTTTATATTTCTCAACTGGTACGATTCGCACGCGTTTGTTCTACTCTTGACGACTTCAATGAACGTAACCTTACTATTACTTCAAAACTTTTGCAGCAAGGTTACAGATTTCATAAATTGTTAAATACATTTAAAAAGTTTTATCGAAGATATGAACATCTGACTTCTAAATATGATGTCACTCGCAAACAGCTTATTTCTAAGGGCATTTCCCATCCTCGATTTTACGGAAATGTTGTTAAAAAATGCCAGAAACTGATTAAAAATCCAGAAAAACTGGGACGTAACTTACATTCTTTACGCAATAGGGGATATCGACAGGATATTCTGCACGTGTCCGTTAAATTAGCTTTGGGATCCAGTGACCTGAGGATTTTACACACATACTGGCCTCTCACTGATACTGCCGATGTTACTGAAATACATGACGATTCTTTACCAAACCCATTGGGAGTTTTGAATTTGATTTTCCTTCCGTAGTGCGACAGTGTTTTACCAGCGGACTAGGCCCCTTGAGCTAGCCGGCAGTTTAGCGGCGAGCACTCTTTGACCCATCTTTCAAAATTACGTTTTGTCCCCCCATTTTTCTTTTCTAGGTTGTGGTCATGGAGTTAGTAGTCTACCTGTATGGGTTTTATTCGTATGTTTATTCTACGATAGGGAAACGGGACAGAGAAAGGGGAGGTTTGGGTACCCATAAACCGGTTTAACCCTACCGCTGGCTTTTGCTAGTGCCGGTACCAAGTCCGGCTGTCCCGAGTTCCTATCGTTGTTTATGTTTGTCTTTTGTATTTTTATTGTGGGTTTTTTTTGTTTTTTTTTTTTCTTGCGCAGTTCCTATTTACTTTCTGGCATGTGGCTATGTTTTTCGGCCATTGTAGGTGTTTCCTGTTATCTTTTTTATTCCCTTTTCATTCATGGTTTTAACCAGCATAATTGTTTCATGTTTTATTTGAAATATAATTTTACACAAACATATTTACTTATTAATTTTCATAACTTCATAAGAGTGATGTATTAACCGGTTAAGCGCTAATCAATCCCATTAACTTTCAAAAACCTTATAATTACATACCAGTTATCAAATCACCTGATGCACAAAAAGCGAATTCTAATGTTTGAAAGGCTAATTTTGATTGAGTTAATTAAAAAATTCACGTTTTAACGTCGGAACAAATACATGTAGCAAAGTAATGGTGCAGACGCATACCAAACTTTCTGTAATCTGAAAATCGAGTTAAAACGGTTTTGTGTGGATTTGTATTAGAACAGTGGTAACGAAACTGTTTTTCAGAATCTTCAGATGTGTCGCAAACCACCATTTTCCGACTCCGCTAGAACTTTTGCAAAAGTAAAATCTACGACTTACCCATTCAGACCCTTAAATACAGTATGGTTATCTCTCAAATAACAGTACCCCGGCACACGAAATCACATTTCATAGAGGACCAACATGGCATAGTGTGATTTTCAAAAGTTTAATTGCAAAAATCTATTATTCTAATTCCGGTAAATTTCCTGAAGCTCTCAAAGACCTATTATTATTTTTAATTCTACCTAGAAACCATAAAATTCTAATCCCTTACAGTATTAAGAATTATTTTCAGTGGTAATTCGTAAAATAATCTTTGATTCCATATTTGGTAAATTTCATTAAACTCCAATTTGGTATATTTTCTGAAGTCGAAACGAGCAGTTATTAAAGAATTCTACCTAGCAACCACATTTAAATATAGGCCAAATTATTACAACTTACTGAGCGGGAGAAACATAAGGTCCCGTGGAATTTTTGCGAATTTTTTAATACAGAGACTGAAATGATGCAAATAAGATTACACCGCGCGAAAAAAGGTATATTGAAATTAATTTTAATGAGGTGGATTGCTAATTCGGCAATTAATCAGCACCACTAGGGCCCAGAGGTTCTTGGTATGAAAAGCGTGTGGAACCAACATACTTAAACAAACAATAGTGCAAAAAAAGATAAGGACAGAGCAATATCCTTATATTCTTAGGATAATGTATTAAGGATATTTTATACGACACGTACCTGGTATGTTTGCAAATGTCGAATGTCTTTCGATTATAGGGTTTCTCTGGGAGATTCTCTGTATAAACGTATATAATATGTATATAAAATATTGAAAGGGCAAAACATGTTGAAAAAGGCAAAGCATAAAAAATCGACGGTAAAAAAGCAATAGTTGCGGACAAAAAGAAAAATTTGCGGACAAAAAGTAAAGCGGACAAAAAGCGACGGACAAAAAGCAAAAGTTGCACACAAAAAGAAAATATTGCGGACAAAAAGCAAAGCGGACAAAAAGCAAAAGTTGCGGACAAAAAGGGCCATTTTGCGGACAAAAAGGAACAGCGGACAAAAAGCAACATGCGGACAAAAAGCACTGTATAACACATACACAGCAATATTGATTTTCTTTGGATTTTTATTGATGTTTTTGTTTAAACTTCAGGTTTCATACATATTAAACTTGTATAAACTACAAATTTAATTTCTGATTTAAGATATTTTAAATTTGTATAAACTAGAGATTTATTTTTGATTTAATATATATTAAATTTATATAAACTAGAAATTTATTTTTGATTTAATATATATTAAATCTGAATAAATTAAAATTTTAATTGACTAATTCTTACCATTACCATCTGTTTAAACTAGTAGAATAATTAAGTTTAATGAGCAGTAAATTCTTATAAACTTGTAATATACATTGGTTTAAACCTTAATTTATCAGTATTTAATTTGTGTAAACTGCAGTAAACTACAAATTAAATGGCAACTGGAAATGTGAGTATTTTGAAATCAATGGGTGTCAACATATGGGAATAACACCAGATATTGGTACTTGGACTGGTACCGCCAATGGAGAAAATCAATGAATTTTAATCGTAAAGGGAACTTAGTACTAACTAAGCTAGTACCAAGTTTCCTGTACAGTAACTGTTCAATGCTTCTCTCCATTGATGATACCAGTCTTAGCACCCAATATCCTGTGTTATTCCCATATACATTGGGTATTATATCAGGAATATTCCGATGTGCTCTCATCTTCTTCATTGGTTGACAGAAATCCAAACCTGCATAATTGTGGATGATTTAATGTATGAAAACATCCATTGTCCATTTTGGTCAGTCACATAACATTTGTAAATTGTTGAGCAGCTGAAGTTAGCTAATTGCCAGTATATACATGATATGAGAACACTGGTCCAATCTGAAATTCTTTTATTGATAGATTGGCCGTATGTTGGATATGAACCCAAAACAAAATTGATGTGTGAAAAATAGAAAACAAGAGATAATGAAAAATTAAAGTCATACATCTCTAACATCAGAGTGAAATAGTAGTGCTTCAATTGCCATGATATTTCTGAAACAAAGACCTCCTCTTTAAAGAATCTCAAAGTTAGATAATGAAGGCTGAATATATTGCAAGGAATCACCAAAATATAGTTAAGCAAGAAATCAAAAAGGCATCAGTTTTCAATATTTAATAAAATAAAATTTATCCCAATTAATAATAGAAAGTATATTATAATATCTAAGTTAATCAAACATTTTCATTGGTGTTACAGTACGGTAGTTCGTGTATTTTCATAAAAATAATCAATCACAAAAATAATATGGATCAATAAAGCATGAAGTTTTCTTATCATTTGTTTTAAATTTTTAAAGCCAGTTCACAAGTATGATTATACATGTACAGCAGTAAATAACTCTTTGTTTTAAAAAAATGGATTATCTCCCTTTAAAAACTTTCTATATTTTTAATACAAATAAAGATGAATTGCCTCCCTTATACTACTGTAAATAAATTTCTAGTAGAAAGTTTAATATATGGTGGGAAAAGGGGTTTTAAAATTACCATTTTTTATTACCAAACCAAAAAATTAATTTGAAAAATTATGGAATATAAAAGATAACTCTTATATCTGTTGTATTCCAAGATAACAACACGTAATGCTTAATCCATATAAAGACATGATAAGATTGCAGCATAATAAAAAAGTGGTTTAAATTATAGAGGAGTTGACACAAAATGACTGTGGACGTAATACAGATGTTGCTTAAAATCTGATTACAGAAACCCAGTAACACAATGACAAAAATGTACTAATGAAAATCAGAAATTCAGAGAAAAGGATGATATATAGTCCATTTTAAAAACGACAAAACAAAAGCAAAAAAAAATGAATTATCTCCCTTTCCACGATAGAATATCATTTTTCATTAAAACAGTAAAAGTCTTTTCTTTGTTACCTTCCAACCATGAATCATTTTGAAAAAATAAAAGAATGTGAGCTTATTATGATATTTATAAATTATAAATATCACATTAAAGAAGCAAATTGTAAATTTATAGCCAGAATAACAGTCCTTGCTTCAGTAGCCGTTACTAAAAGAGCGATCATTAAGCGATCCGTCAGCCGTCAACGATCAGTCATCGATCAGTGATCGATCAGTCAACAATCCGTCAAAATCTGACGGATAGGAGAAGTAATTTACGTATTTGACGGATACAATACGTAAATTACGTGACTGACGGATGATTGATCGGTCCTATCCGTAAATGACTGATTGATAGCCTTACGTCATCTTTCAAGTTAATACATTTTGCGAAATGATAATTTCGTTTCATCAAAAAAAAAATGAATTTAGAATTGAAATATAAAAAAAAAATTAATAAAACACCCTAGGTATATTTAATCCGTACGTTAAAGTTAATATTATATTTACTTGATGTTTCTGCTTGTACGTAGAAAATGCACAGTATATAATACAGTTTGTTCGAATGCATTAAAATTTGGAAGCACATCTGATTTGACCAATCGTAAAAAATAGACAAATTTAATTCGATAAAAAAAAACCAATATTAAAACAATTAATACAACTGGTTAAACGCTAACTGTTAGACAATAACAGTAATGCAAATAACAGCGAAAAGGAATATGACTCTTGCGAAACAAAAATGGAATGACAAAAACAAAAAACAAAACAAATGATTTGACGCATTCATACACAAAAGACTAGGAAATCCTTCTTTTCAAACACTAAATATGCTAAAATTTATTTAAATTGTGATTCATGAAATAAAAAAAAGTCTTCGACAGGAATTTGATGAATAAAATTTTCAAAAAACTAAATTGTTTAGGTCATTTAAAAGATTGAGTTTCAACCGCAGACTAAAAATCTGATTTTTCAACCCTACAGTATGCTTAAATTCATTAAAATTGTGCTTCGCAAAATATAAAACTCCTTCGAAAGAATATGATGAATCAATTTTTTGAAAAAATTCAAATTGTTTTGGTCATTTTTAAAGATTGAGTTTAAACCGCACATCAAAAATCTGATTTTTCAACCTAAAAGAATGCTTAAGGTAGATCGGTAGTCTTCCGCCATTTTGAATTTGTTATTTATACTGTTGTGGTATCATCTGCTTTTTAAATATGCAAATATTTTTATTTGTAATGCACCAATAACTATTATATCAGTGACTCAAAAAGCAAAGGATCTACATTGACTTGATTTAACATGTATTTATCTAATTGGATGATGTTTGGGTATTTGATAATTAAATAGTTCGGAAGACGCTATTTGAAAAAGGGAGATAATCTGATGAAAATATTTTACATAGATATCACTATGAAAATTCACATATTTTAAATTATATGGAAAACAAAGTCGGTGACCCACATTTTTCTTTATATGTTTTGAAAGTATGTTCAAAGGGCTAACAAATGTGTAAAATAGAAAGAAATCTATGGAATAGTTTTAAAGAAAACAACCAAATACCTGTTTTCCCTATATATTCAATAGAAATATTTGATTATTTTGATATCAGTTATTTTAAAAACAAGCACGGTGACCCCCCTTTTTTATTTTTTTATTTCAATGCTAATATAATAAGGAAACTTTCCTGAGAAAATAAAGAAAATCTATGGAAAAAAATTTTGGACTACCCATCTACCTTAAATTCATTAAATTGTGCCTCACAAAATATAAAACTCCTTCAGAAGGATATAATGAATAAAATTTCCAAAAAATTTAAATTGTTTTGGTCATTTCTACAGACTGAGTTTAAAC
>MJUU01054856.1:0-22452 GCA_002080025.1 Modiolus philippinarum | reverse complement strand
TAAAATGGATGCGCCCATACCGTCTAATGGTGTATTATAACCTATAGGGTTATTCTTTAAAAGAAAGCTTTTTAATTTTAAAACGAACCGCTAAAAAATAAACTTAGTTTAGGCGAAATAAATCGCACTTTTGTTATTGGTATAAATAAGTCATTTTTCCCAAAAAAAACACACATTGATATAAATCTTGGTAAAACCGTTCCTACTGAAACAAAACCCTATTATATTATCTGAAATGATGTGGAAAAGTGATTTTAAACGTGAAAACAAACACATGTGCTTGGAAAATCAAAACACAAGCAACGTAAAATTGCCATTAGATTCCCGCTATTTAACTAGAATTGGGCTTGTCAATTGATTCTGACAAGAAATGATTAGAGTTATCTTTCGTTGGACACTTGAAAGAAAATGAACAATCGACATGGTCTTCACATCGACTAAAATTTGAAAGTTTTGCGCAAATTTTGGCTTTTTAATTGTTGATTTCTCTTTAACGGTGGACATTACATCCATGGTTTTTGGAACATTTGAACACTTTGTACATTTACTTTCGTTAAAGTTGGAATTTTTCAGAAATGAAGCATAGTTATTTCGCATTCGATGAAAATGTCGTTAATTTAGACTCAAATATACCCCGACATTAAGACCGATAAATTACAAAAACCAATCAAAAATAACTTGCATTCTATGATTCAAATAAATATTTCAGGTCTTGGCTTTATCGTGAATAACTTTTTATACGAATATAAGAGAGTACTACTATTTTCTATAACTTTACAGATACCATATCCCAAGCACTGTTTAAGGGTACCCTTAAAAAAGGAGAAATTAGAGAAATCGTGACCACAGGAACTTTCTACGACAGCTAAAAATTTGAAATTTAATAGTTGTTCTATCATTTAAAACAAAAATTAGCCGTGTGTGATTCCGTTAACCCAAACTCGAAAACTAAGTGTCTTTTTGGACCTTGGGCACCCTACTAAAGGGAACTCGTCAGTCAATCGCAACAAAACATTGAATGAGAAAGTAGTGACGATAAACAATTGGCCAGTATAACACTACAAAAACAAATAATAAGCTTAAATTTGAAAGTATGATTGAAAAAATCTCTCAAAAACAAACACACTATAACTGAAATTAATAAAGATCATACATCTCTCTTTTTTTAATATCAAATTTGAAGTAGCTATCGATTTTTTATTGGATGCGAAATTATCATAACCATCTTTTCAGAACGAAATTTCCGTGAGGGAAAGATAATTTTGATATTCTTGCACCCGTAGAGGAAAAAAAGTTTACGATAATATCATATCCCAGAACTTGACCTCTGTCGATTTTATTTTTACCTAAGAAGGAAATGATTCGTATAAATGCACGTAGACGGCATGTTTATATGAGTCATCCATATGCAGATTGTTTTCTCTAGATGTTTAATATACATGTCAAGTATATGTATGTATATTCTTCTAAAAGTTGCAATGCTGAAAATGTCATTTTTCATCTGATGTCTTTCAAATAGAAGATATTTTTTTCTTATTTACCCTTTTAGAGTACTTTTTACTGATAGTAGGGTGCCCAAAACAACGGCAGTAGAATACCGAAGGAACAAAGCACAAGATTACACAAATCAAAGTCCAGAGACAAGGCAAAAGCAAGAACACCAAAAGACGGAAGACCAAAGACACCACATGCCCACAAAACACACGAACGTTACATATACAACACAAAAAACTAAAGCACTAACAGTGTGAACGATTTTTCCGATTTTGGGTTAACGGAATAACACACACCTGTATTATACATGTTTGGAAAGAGGATACCATGGCGCATCTAACTGACGATGTCGTAGAGAATGCGAAAGTGGGCTTCATTTCACAGACAAAACTGCAACGAAATTCGAATATTATTGTAAACTTTATTGGAGTAGTTCTTTAGTTTTAGTTTTTATAATGATTTGTCTCTTGTCTTTATTCAACAAGTTTCAAAGATTGCATTTTGTTTTGAAGGCCTGTCATTTTGAATATTTGCACTTCCGAGATATGAGGGGTTCTTTCGGATATAAAGAACTGCGCATTTCTGACTTTTTTAGGGTTATTCTTTAAAAGATTGATTGATTGATTAGTTAGAGTTTAACGTCCAATGAGCAATATTTCAGCTATATCAGGACGAGAACAAGTTAATCAATGCAAAAATTGTAAGAAATAAAGGTGGAAGGGACAACCGGGGTAACGACTTTTGCTTGCCACTGGAAAATGGGAGAAATTGGTAGCTATATATAGGGGCAAGAAATTAAGCCTTCCATACGACACCCAGTGCGTCTGCTCTCTTTAGTGAAATTATACTGCATGGAGCGTGGCGTTTCAGACAGTTTGGCTACAATGGTTCGCGGTCAGGCTTTCCGTATTATGATTAACTATCCCGCATAGACAGGGCATTCCCCTATCCACCAACTGGGGACGCGCCCGACAGCTCTGTAGCCGGAGCCCCTGAAAACCGATCCGGGTGCCGGGCCTCTGTTAGGAAGACTCGTACTCCAAGCTCAGAGGATGCTGCGGGCCTATTCATTAGCCGGGACCGCGCACGGCGGTTCTTTAAAAGAAAGCTTGAATTTAATTTTAAAACGAACCGCTAAAAGATAAACTAAGTTTAGGCGAAATAAATCGCACTTTGGTTATTGGTATAAATAAGTCAATTTTCCCCCAAAAACACACATTGATATAAATCTTAGTAAAACCGTTCCTACTGAAACAAAACCCTATTATATTATCTGAAATGATGTGGAAAAGTGATTTTAAACGTGAAAACAAACACATGTGCTTGGAAAATCAAAACACAAGCAACGTAAAATTGCCATTAGATTCCCGCTATTTAACTGTACTTGGGCTTGTCAAGTGATTCTGACAAGAAATGATTAGAGTTATCTTTCGTTGTACACTTGAAAGAAAATGAACAATCGGCATGGTCTTCACATGGGCTAAAATTTGAAAGTTTTGCGCAAATTTTGGCTTTTTAATTGTTGATTTCTCTTTAACGGTGGACATTACATCCATGGTTTTTGGAGCATAAGTACACTTTGTATATTTACTTTCGTTAAATCAGAAATGAAGCATAGTTATTTCGCATTCGATGAAAATGTCGTTAATTTAGACTCAACTTTACCCCGACATTAATACCGATAAATTACAAAAACCAATCAAAAATAACTTGCATTCTATGATTCAAATAAATATTTCAGGTCTTGGCTTTATCGTGAATAACTTTTTATACGAATATAAGAGAGTACTACTACTTTCTATTACTTTAAAGATACCATATCGCAAGCACTGTTTTAGGGTACCCTTAAAAAGGAGAAATTAGAGAAATCGTGACCACAGGAACTTTCTACGACAGCTAAAAATTTGAATTTAATAGTTTTTCTATCATTTTAAACAAAAATTAGCCGTGTGTGATTCCGTTAACCCAAACTCGAAAACTGAGCGTCTTTTAGGACCTTGGGCACCCTACTATGAAGACATAACTTAGAAATATCTTCTGTCATCAGCTGCAATTTCGCTGTGGACCAGAGTGAAAACAGTCCTTCTCTCATCTTTCAAAAAGGTCTAAATGAAACAAATACTTTACAGGAAACGCTGTTGATTCTACTCAAGTAAGCAATTGATTGGAACAACGGCAGTAGAATACCGAAGGAACAAAGACAGTGATGATTACAAAAATCGAGATCCAAAGACATGGCAAAAACGGCAACAGAGAAAAACAAAGACAAAACAAGGACATGAGACAGCCACAACGCAAGGAAATAAAAAGACGACATTAAGAACTAAGGCACTCATAGTGTGAACTCCCATGAAAACCGGGAGTGACATCAGGTGCTCCGGAAGGGTAAACATGTCCTGCTCCACTAGTGGCACCCGTCACACTATTCAGTGAGTCAATCCAGGGTTGAGTCAAAACCGGTTACGTCAAAACTGTGAAGACATGAAATCTAGCTGAAAATGTCCGTTTTCATTTGGGACACAGACACGTCATATATGTCAATAATGTCATGTGACGGCCATAGAATTTCAGAAGGGATGAAAGTAACAAAGGCTGAACAAATCCCTGGCTATGCAGCTTTTGGGACAGTGTTTTTGCTCTATTCAAAAAATCACTGTATACACTATATGCTCGACAGTAACGAATCAGCTGTGAAATGTGCACTCCATAGACTGGAGAGGTAGGTATATTGCTGCTCAGAAAGGTAAAGTCCACAATTGGGAAGTTAAAGTCACCACGTTTGTCATATTGCTTAGATTTCAAACGTCCATCTCCAGCAATGTATATCAAAAGATCTAAGTACGAAGCTGAAGTAGGTGTATCAGTAGTCTCTTTAATTTCAAACTCATTGGGATAGATCTGGTGTAAATATTCCTTGAAGTTTGGATTATTAAGCGCAAGAACATCGTCTATGTAGCGGAGGCTGAAATTAAAGGACTGAGCTAAATGCTTTTGTTTTTTCTGTGTTAGCCCTTGTAAAAACTTGGCCTCATACGAGAAAAGAAAGAGATCAGCTAAAAGTGGCGCACAGTTAGTTCCCATGTGAATCCCGATTATCTGTTGAAAAGCGCGGCTTCCAAATTCGACAAAAATATTGGCTATTAAAATTCCAGCATCTTTATTACGTCATTCTCCAAGTACTTCTTGTTTGACTCAGTGTGGTTCTTAACAAAATATGTTTCGTCTTTCCCTACCACTAAATAAGTGTATCTGCGTTCTCCGTTTTTATGGTGCAGACACATTTATGTATCAAATCAGAAATTACTGTTTTCAATTTATTGGGTAGTATAAAGAGTACCCAAATCAAAGTAGAAAAAACAAGAGTTTGTATGCTATGGAAATGGGTGAGACTGCTAGAGGATAGCTGTTGAATGAGATCTTTAGAATTTTTTAGAATCAAAATCTGATTGACGCCGCTCGTGGAGTAGGCCTTATCACAGGAACTTTTCAAGCCATCCTTGACTGCGGTCAATGTAGTAAGGAGCTTGGAAAGTGGCTTAGTGGTGCATCTGGAAGACCCCGCAATAAATCGCTGTTTGTATGGGTTCTTATGAAGTTAAGGGACGATCAATTGTGACTTGATTGTATTTGTCTGCATTCCAAAACAAAACACTTCCATTCGTCTTCAATGTTTTTTTTTTTCATATTTGGAAGTTTTTTAATTTTTTTTTCACTTTACTTGCATATTCATTGTACATTTGCAATAAAATCTTGAAGTGTTTTATCTGTGGTTTCCTGGAATCAGGTTTCAGGAAGCTATGGCCATTAGACGCCCCTGAAGCTCAAAACTGGTCTATTACAGACCCATCCTGCTATATACTGTTCCGAGATACCAATTCCATTAGTATTATATCTTGAACAGTTTTAATGTTTTAAATTGTGTGTTTTTTAAAGTCATTTCGATACGAAAAGATTAAATTTGGATAGAAACCCTGTTGGTCTGAAAGTCTGAATGTAATGACTATTTGAAGAATTTGATTTGGCAAAGTTTTTATCCTATATAAAAATTGATATTGTGTTTATGTCATATTTGTGGCAAGAAATAATTACTTTGGAGTTTCTGTTATTTTGGCGTCAGTGTACACACCCTGGTGATTTTAATAAATAAACAATGACAGGATATGGAGTAAATGCACATGAGACAAAGTCATAATACTGATTCATATTTTGTTGACATATTTACAATGTTGTTCTATATTTAAACATAGCTAAGTCTAGATTTCTGCATGTTTATTCCTCCAAAGACTCTGCATTAGCCTATCAGTCGTGCTGTTTAAGAGGAATTCTGTGTTTTTGCAGTTTCATAAGGTATGGCTCGAGTGGACTTCAGTGTATATCAATTGCCCGCAATCTAGAGAAGTTAGCTAAAATGTTGTTTTTAAGAGTAATATGAAACCAAAGCAATGTTTTAGTTTCTAAGACGTTACGCTTACAGGATGCAGTGTCCCAACAAGGTTTGTAAAGGTGACAAACAATCGTGTCGCTCAGAAAAGCAGAAAGCTTGGAAGGATGGTAAAAAAGCAAGCCGATATGATTTTAGCAAATTTATCTTCAAATGAATTTAGCCTTATGCTTGCTTCATGCAGTGTTCAGTTCGGAAATAAGTCATCACCAGGGTCTTATATATGAAATATTTTCTTAAAGTTTGTAAGTTTGAATAACCGTGTTTCATGTTCGACTTTAATGGTTTTTTACAGTATTTTGGAAGGTAACTGCATTTTCAGTCAGATTTGTCACTTAGACAGAGGGGTTATTTACTTCAATTGATTTTCATGTTGTAGAACAAGTATAATCTTTTTGGGATTTCAGATTTTGGACGTAAAGTTGATTCCTTGTTTTGATATATTGATTGATTATGATATGTTTCTTTGCTATAATTGATTAATTTTTCTATTACTTTTTTTTATCATCGATTTGTACTTTCAACATGTCAAAATAAGTATTTATGTTTGGTCTGATTGTGTGTGTGTCCTGCAGTATTGTGATGTATGTGGAAGGACCATTTGATATATTGAGCTGTTTAGTCATCAGAAAGAATTGGGCCTACTCGTATCGCCGTGCTTTGTGATATGCAGGTGAGAATTACTAACCGAAATCATGGCAAATGTGGCCATTTTGCAAATATTTAGCCACAAAATAAGTTCAGATACTTCATACACAACTATGTGGTAATATTTCTGGCAATTTGAAGCATTTTCAATGTTCCTTTTTTATAATTTTTTTGGAAACCCGCCCATTTAAAAAAAAACCAAGAGTGCATAATTTGGGGTGTTGATCCATCATCCTGTGAAGTTTTGTTAAGAATGGTTCCACATTCATTCAGAATAGGTCGGACAAGTTCATTCTCAGAAGGAGAAAAAGTGGAAGAATTAGAAACGGACTAAAAACAACAAGTTCTTCCGTTGTTTGGGCAAGTTAATTGCGTTTCTTTATGTCTAAATACGGACTATAAATGATACATAAAAATGGATTTTTAAGAAATTATCAGAATACTTTACAAGAAACCATTAAGCTGATACGATTAAAATAATGCAAACATTACGGTATGTAGACAAATCAGTTGCTATTTTGTAGAATAGATCTAGCAGTAAAGCACGGACCATTTGATTTTCGGGGGGGGGGGGTATTTTTTAGAAAAAAAATTTCTGGCCCCGATTTTTGTAAAAAAAAATTCTGTGATCAGCATCTTGGTTGAAAAAATAATCTGGCCCGGATCCTGTCCATTAGAAAAAAAGCCTGGCTCAACAAAATTTTCTAGCATAGTGTATATGGAAAAAAAATTTCCCGGCTCGGGTAAAAATACCAGACCCCCCCCCCCCCCCCCGAAAATCAAATGGTCCGTGCCTTATTGATATTAATGCGTTTTAGAAAACAGTGTTTTAATATTACTCAAAATTAAAAAAGGACGCTGCTATATAAAGCCTTTGGACATAACCAGAATGCCTGATTGGAAGCTGCTCTGTTTATATGTTGTTGTTAAAATACTGTTTAAGTATGAATAATGAAAGTAGGAACCAACTTTTTTTTCAGTTCATCTAGTCCCTGACATCTCAGTGGATATTAGAATAAGCCAGATATTGAGTGAAACGTCTCTGATATAAAAATACACAAATCGTATGATGTTAAGTAAATTTTGTTATAAGTGACTTACCTTTGTTAACTATAGTTGGAAGTGTAAAATCTTTTTTTTTTTAGAATTCTGACTGATATCATTGAGAACTATGAAATGCGGAAATAAACGAAACAGAAGCGGGAAGTTTCTCATAGTCATGAATAACCACCACCGGATTTAGCTACTTTGGCCGGGGTGCAGGTTTTTAAATATGCAATGGAAACAGTGAAAGGATGTGTAGTAAATGAATTAAAGTCTCTACAATACACAGTAAAACCGAGAATGGAACAATGCTTTTTTGTTGTTGTTCATCTTGAAGTCACCAAGATATCTTCAACAATTAGTTTTTCTCATACCTCATAGTAAGTTCAGGATGGCATATTCTAGAGGAAATCATTGCTAAATGTCGAACATTGGTACATCCGTGTTGCTGTTAACTCATGGGTACGGGGTCATCATTTACTACAACCGCTGTCATCTGTATCCCGATAAAAAAAGACTTATAGAAAACAATCACAACATAATCAACCACAGGGCACTCTTTGTGTCAACTGCAAGAAAACTTGGCACAGTAAAAATTGTGAGATGTGGACGTAAAATGCAAAATTTGAAATTATGACAGTATATCCATATGCAAAATTCTTTCAATAACAAGTACATCATAACTGAAATATATAAAAAGCATATTTCTGACGCACGGGAAATATGCACGCATTGTGTCATTGGTTGTTGGGGTTGAAAGCCTAGTCGGTTATTTTTTTTTTTTTTTTTTTTTTTTTTTGTTTCCTTTTTGAAATAGACTTAAGAACGTTACTTGAAAGGAAAACAAGTGATTTTTTTAGTTTAAATATTATTGGGGGTTATGATAATACTTTTAAAACTCAATTTCACATGTGCCGTCAACTCATCGTGCAACTCCACGGGGTTTTCTTTTCTATTGTCTGTGTTTTATAAATTCTAGTAAGCAGAATAAAACTCTCTTACTAGTTAAAATTGTGATGTTAATCCAGCAGTTAGATGAAATCTCATCTGTTGACCTTGAAACACGTGTACAGCATATCGAAATTTACTGCTTATTATGCAACATTGGTATTTTTGTAATATGTAGCTCCAAATAAAACCAAAGATATGACAAAATTTACCATTCATTTAAAACTTGTAACTATAATTTTTTATCTATTCTGAAAGCAGCGGATAACCGTCTTTCCAAATATGTGTTGGAGACTTGAAAGGAAAATAGGATGTGTAGATGAAGAAAATTGCTAACATCCTCGTCGTCAAACGCTACCCCCCTCCCCCTTTTGATATGCTTGACTGTCAGTTAACAAGATGATCGGATAATTTGATATGGAGAGACATACAGATAGACGGTTCCTGTTGAATTAGTTTTTTTTTTCACTGGAAGGAAAGCTGGACTGGTCAACAAGGTGGGGGGAGATGCTTACTCGGAACAATATAAACCAAATGATTCTTTAAGACATAGAACATAGACGATGCCAACCAATAAGAGCATGATCTTTGTTCTTGTAATCAAATTGTGATTGATATTTACAGCCTTCAACAAATCAATTAAGTACAACAATGAAGCAATGAAAATGGGAGTCCGCATTCAGGGAAAACACGTTATTGCTAGAAATTCAAGGAAGCCGGGGCACCGAAATTAATTTTTATGAGACCCTGGAAAATAGATGGCCACGTTATTACTAGAATTCAAATAAAGCCGGGGCACTAAAAGTAATTTTTAGTAGGCTGTGGAAAATAAATGGCTCCCAACCAGATTTTTAATAGAGTCAAAAATATTACAAAATGCATATATATATGATTACAGAAGATAAGGTGAAAGGATGTACCGAGAAGCCTATAACCTAGGGCACTGCCAAAACAGTTTGATGGTATCGATCCTCAGGAGAAACTTCACCAGAAGCGGCAGACGAACTGGCAAGGTGCCAGGTATGTGCACCTATTGTGAGGCCCGTCATGGGTTTCTTGATTACCTGAATATTTTTTAATGATTATTTGATTACGAGAGCATTTATTTAGTGATTATTTGATTATTAGCTTGCATTTTTATATATTTTGTATTACTAAGNTGTTAAGTAGTAAGTTAGAATAGGATAAAACACAACCTATCAAGGGAGTGAGATATAAGACGTCAAAAAGCAAGGATTTGTCATATTCAAATACCCTAATTTGACGACACCAAATGAAAGGAAAGTTGTTCCATGCTAAGTTTTCACGTTATTCATAAGTAGTTTAAAAATTAACTTCAGTCCTGCCTTCACTGCAAATTATTTACTTTTCCAGTCAAGAGGAACTACAGCAGGGCTCATGAAGATAATTTGCAGGAAGAATCCGAAAAGTGGTCGAGACCATAATAGCCTGATTTCAAGACAACCGATAAAGTCTAGAGGAATTTGTGTAAGATTAAACAACCATATATTGTTCCCCGTGCATCAGTGCCTTTACTGACATGTCTAAGGCCATGATCAAATGTTTCGACATTTTTCAGAAGTACGATATAGGAATATCGTCTTTCCAAATAAGAAAATGCCCATGAAAAAAAATCATTTAATCGATGAATGAAATAAAAGGGACAACAGGAAACACCTACAATGGCTGAAAATTATAATTACATGCCACAATCTGCTAGGGAACTACACAGGAAAAACAGCCTGAACAACAAATCAGGAAAACAAGACAATATATAGATATATTTACACCATTTCACTCTATGAAAAGAGGGTTTAGTGTAGAAATAAAAGGTTGTAATGAGTATTCATTTTCAAGTATGTTCCACTCTGAATTGAAACAATGCTAATCTGGTTTCCTGGTTGAATCAAACTCATAATAGCATACAAATGCATGTCACAGAGATGCAGTTGTTTATATGTATAATTTTTCAAAAAGCTAATTCAATGAGTTATTGTTAAGATATTATAATGGGTTCGAGGTCATAGAGCAGCTTATGTTGGTGCTGACCACATCTTAATTACAAAACCAAGGCTGAAACTTCACAAAACAGAAAGTACCTTATAGCATCCGCGAGGTACGAAACAATTGCATGAAGTAAAACACCAGTTCTATTTCGAATTAAAGCACAGATTCAATGCCTTACAGTATGGACAGACGATGAAATAGAAGAAGTATTGAATAACATCAACAATGTATAAATCAATGAAACATCTTAAGATGCAAGAAGAAAAATATCAGAATGGATCAGTCAAAGGAGCTGAACATCTGTTAAAGAAAGACGTTCATTAAATGATCAACAAAACAAAGTCTTCGCAGCTACAAAAAAAAAATACAAATTTTAGAAGTTTCGTTGGGAAAACTACAGAATCACTTGACCATTTTAACAGAAATTTAAACTCTACACATTACACGATAGTTCACAAGTTATCAGTCGAAACATTTCTGTGGATCAACGGGTGGGCGGACAGATTGGCTGATACGGTTGTTGGTATCGGATAATGGCACATTTGTGTTGGTTATATAATTTTGAAAAAAGAAAAATGCCGCTGCAAGTCTGAATTCTTAACTGATATGTATGTTTTATTTGGAGCAGACAACACAGGTTGCATAATGGTTGTTGTGATAAGGAGGACACGGGAGAGGGTCGCATTGGTAGTTTACTACATACATCAATCGTCCATCTTCGTTTTTCTCACCACCGGGAAGGTATTCTGGTTGCCCATCGACACATATATAGGATGAAGCTGTATGTGAATAATGCCCTGCTGCAAGAAGTCCTTTGTATTCTGGTTGCCATCCAGAATAACAGGAATGTCTGGCTGGAACCATAATTGATGTAGCATATTTTAGGCTAAATCACACCACACATGGCATATCGTTATCTTAAGCTTGTGAATCTGTGGTAAATGTGTTCCTTTCGTATTCGGTTCCCGTCAATGGAATATCAGTGAACATGAACGTCGTATTGGTTAGCTCAGGATCTTTAGGAAGGCAAACCATATTTGCAGCTTCGCCGTAGTATTTACTTGAGGAATAATAATAATTCTGTCCAGCGGCATATCCTTTAAAAATCAAGATGGTAAAAATAGGCAACAGTTAAAAGTTTAAAGGACAAAATATATAAATTAGAATTCAACAATGAAGCTCAAAGACAGACAGATAATACAAGCCATTTTTTGCCTAACGGCCTTCGACTAGGGTTAACTGGTATGAAAATCAAAATAATGGTCCTTCCAGAACCAGGGAAAGAGATACACTAACATTTAACAAAATTACCTGTGTAAACATCGTGTCCAATCCAAAACGAAAATAAAAACATTTGAGTTTTATACTTTGAAAACGTGCAATTCCAACGAAGGAATATGATCATAAAATATACTGTCTCTTAACATTCAAATGGATGATTTTTGTTCAAGAAAATGTCTTTTTTTTCTCTCCCACAATTTGTATGAGGGCAGTTACATGCAAGCCCAGTATGCTGTTGTCGGTCCGTCGAAAATGTTCCCATACTGGGCAATCTTTACTATTTGTGACTTTCTGTTTATGTTCGACAAGTCTCACCCCACGTAGATCATCTTGCAGCTTTAAAAACCAACAGCTTATATTATATTTTCATTAGTGCACGTGAAACAGGTTTTTTTTAGATTAAAACATTAGCCGGTTCTACTATTTTGTCAGTTTCCCAAGTAAAAAGGTCCAGTCAGACAGCCGGGGATCGCTTACATCGTCTAGTGTCCTTGTACTGACATGGAGTTCGAGGAGTAGCGCTCTTGAAAGAGATGGTAACAAGTTGCTGTTTTAGAGTCTTGCCTTTTCTGTAGGAAGCCAATATTGGAAAACTGCAGACATGAATCGTCCTTGAGAACTATGGAATCAAAATGTTCGTGATAGCCTCGTTTTGAGGGTGGTATATCAGAACCAATTGGACACAATATAATCTTTTGTCTTTCACTTGTGTAGATGTGTGTAGTTCGTTTGTGGATTGTACATACTGTTATTGTATATTATATTGTATGAATGACTCTCCTTTCAACATTAAATGAGAAAAGGTAAAAGGAAACACCTACAATGACTAAAATTATAATCTAGATGTAAGAAAACAGTCGTCCTCTACCTGTTAGCATTTGTATCTTCATCCTCTAGAGAAAGGTTTGACGGTAAGAGGGGACGTACGTTCTTTATTCCAACTCTTTTGTCCACCTGCTAACGGAAAGGTTTCTCACTTTGTCTATTTTCCAATCTCTCGAATAAGTAAATTTTCCAACCTCAAATTAGTTTCCATGGCTTTGAGCTCTGCTTGATGACAATCCGATGATCTATAAAATGTCTTTTAACAATACATTCTCAACGATCGAAGTTATATAGTGTGGACTAGTAATGTATATTCGATGACTATTTCCTGATTTTGAGTCAATGCAAATATGGAATATATATATTTCTTGAAAAAATTCCCCTTTACAACGGGGAGAAGCACTCGGCCCAGGGGTTCCAATACCTGACATAACGAGCAATATAATAAAAGTCATTGTTATTCAATAAAAAGTCTTCGCTCAAGTACTGCCTCTACGGATCTATGTCCTTATCCTTCCTGTTCTCTTTACAGAATTTATCTTCTGCTTCCTTTGATCTCCTTTAGTATATCTTCCTATGGTTTGACACTCGATTCGACTTTCAAACTGTTCGATGGTTTCAGAACAAAATATCTATGACGTTTTATATAAACTTATTACCGTTATTGTATTTTGAAAACTTAGACATTGTCTGTCCCATTGACAGTCAAAACCTATAATCTTTGAAATCACGTTACGCTGGTATTCATAATATAGTTTTGTCATTGTAACCGTATATAATTAGTAAGGACATTTTTAGTTATCGAGTATATTTTCTGAGGGCTACTTTGCCATATTTGTGGGCGAAACTTTAAAATTGAACTGTCAGGATGCACTGACAGTCTAAAATATAGTTTCATTTTCAAAATCATCTACGTCTTCACCTTAATTCCCACTATCCTTGCATAATTCACCGACCTTTCTTCTTCAATGGCATTGTTCATATATCTAGTTTAATGGCTTTTTATATCCTATTCGTTTTTCTATAATTTTTGCTTTCACTGCCATGACTTTGGAATGCGTTTTCATAGTATGAAGCTGTAATAAGTATCGACACAAACTATCGAATTTAGAAGTAAATAGGCCCATGAGGCCGATGTTTTCATTTTTAATGCTCTATTCGGCATAGAATTTGGCAGCCATTTTATCTAAACTATCGTTGGTGGGATCCCCATAACGCCTCGTCAGCTTTTTCTGGGAAGTGCTGCTAACTTAGTTAAATTTTCGTCTTTTGAAGGTTGCTCCTGTGGCGGTGGAGGTGGCAGAGGATACGTCTGACTGCTTGACTGAATTCATGAATATTCCTCATTAGTAATTTCAAAGTATTTTGCCTTGAATATTCTTGACATTATTAAACGGATTTTCCAGTTGGGAAATCCGGTTATTGAAATGGTGATGTACGGCGGTCGGGCAGACGGCCGGGCGTCGGTCGGTTTATCGGTCGATCGGTCAGGCGGGCGACCGGCTGCCAGATCTTGTAAGTGCAACTCCTCTGTAACCGTTCAATAACAAGAGGCTTTCAGGAGCCTGTATCGTTCACCTGGGTCCTATGCAACATCATATTCTACGTTGACGGTCCATCTGTGGTGATGTAGAACATAAAAATTAGAAACTTTTCATAAAGTTTAATTATAATTGTTCGAGCAGTTTCAGAGAAGATTTCTGAATGCAGTTTTCATAGGGCCTATGTTAATCTACGTTTCCCACTGGCATCTAAATAACATAAAAATCGAAAACTTTGAAGAGGGTAACCCAAGGACTGTCATATTCAAATTTAACAGAAATTGTTCAAGCGGTTTCAGAGGATAAGGTCTTTTTATGCATTTACCATAGGATCTTACTTTCAATTATGTTCCCCGCTGGCAGCCATCTTGGATAAGGTAGGGACATAAAAATAACAATTTTTGATGTGGACCATCCAAGGATGGCTCACCTTCGAATTTCATTTCCCATAGGTTCCTATGTTAAACTATTAAACTATGTTCCCCGCTTGCAGATATCTTGGATGACATATGAACATCAAAATCAAAAACTTTGAAGTGACTATTGTGATTTAGGTTAATTTGATTCTGATTGGCTCAGGTGTTTCAGATGAGATATTTGTATTCATTTCCCATCGAGTTTAAAGTTTAACTTAGTTTTACCGCTGGTGGCCATGTTGGAAGATGGATCGGTCAAAAGTAAGTTTCTAGTAGATCTTTGTATGTATTTCCCATTAGGGTCCTATTCATCGCTGGCGGATGATGCATCAGCACCGAAGTAACAAAACTTCTCATAAGCATCATTTATGCCAAGTTGGGTTTAAATATATTCAGCAGTTCTGTAGAACAAGGTCATTGTATCGATCCATATCCAAAAGGGTACAATATTAAATTAAGTTCACAGCTAGGGGACATGTTAGATGACGGATAGGCACTTATGTAACCACACTTGGTCAGCATCTTATAAGCATCACTCATGCCAAGTTTGGTTCAAATTCATTCCCCATAAGGTCTACGGTTAAAATTTAGTTCGCTGGCGGCCATAATGAGTGACGGATCAGCACCAAAGTAACGACACTGGGTCACCACTTCTTAGGCATTATTCATCCCAAGTTTGGTTCAAATCCATTCAGTGGTTCTCAAGAAGAAGTTCTTCGTATGCATTTCACCAAATCCATTCAGTGGTTCTCAGAAGTTCTTCGTATGCATTTTCCCATAAAGTCCAATGTTAAAATTTAGTTCCCCACTGGCGGCCATATTGGATTACTGATTAACTCCAAAGTAACGACACTGGATCACCACCTCATAAGCATCTTTCATCCCAAGTTTGGTTCAAATCCATCCACTGGTTCTCCATAAGATGTTCTTTGCATGCATTTTCCCGTAGGGTCCAATGTTGATGACGAATTGGCAACAAAGTAACTACACTTGGTAAGCACCTCATTAGCATCATCCATGCCAAGTTTGGTTCAAATCCATCCAGTGGTTCTCAAGAAGTTTTTTAAGAAAAAGTTTACGACGGACGACAAGTGATGGCAAAAGCTCACCCTGTCATAGCCAGATGAGCTTAAAATTCTCGAAACTTTGTATGTAGCAAGGAAATAATATGTAGATGTGCATATTGTCGTTGATTTTATCATCGTGTAATTTTCAAGGAGTTATGCCCCTTTGAACTTAGAAATTAATAGGTGTTTCGACCATATGCTTGTTGGCGCAACTCCTCTGTAACTGTTCAATGGAATGTGTGTAGCAAGGTTATGATATGTAGATGTGCATAATGTCAGGGATTTTTCATCGTATATTTTTTCCAGGAGTTATGCTATTTTTGAATTCAGAAATTAATAGCTGTTTTGACCATATGCTTATAAGTGCAACTCCTCTGTAACTATTCAATGGAATATAATAAAACTTTTTATGCAGCAATGACTATATATGTAGATGTGCATATTGTCGGGGATTTTTCATCATGCAATATATGCCAGGAAATATCCCCTTTGAACGTAGAAATTGATATGTGATTTGAAAACACATGTATGCTTGTGGTTTCTCGAGAAAAACTTGGCCAATACTTTTCATGAGTGAGGGGGGTATCAGTCAATAAAGCTTTGCACATATTCAGTTATTCTACTTTCTCTAATAAGGAAGGAAAACCCGGTTTGATGTAGTGTCGACATCCATTTCTTGTTCAGAAAGTGAACTTCATGAGCTCTGAATATCTCCTTTTGCAACATGAAGACAAATGAAGAAAGAAGAACGAATTTCATATTTTATCTCCCCCCCCCCCCCCCAAATGACCAAGCGTCTTCTGTTTTATAAAATGTGATATGCAGAAAAGGTCTTTGTGAGTTGGACCATGTAAATTTCGTGTTAATGTGTTCTGTAGAGATTCATAGACTCCATCTGATTTTCTCTATTGAGTACTTTTGTATAGGTCATGTCCAAACTCTGTTTTATTGATATACTTATTGACTTCTTTAACCTGTCTCTTTTTCCGCCTTTGTTTAAACTAGGCTATACATTTTTTTATCTGAACCCAACAAACTCTTGAACTGCTACAAAATTTCATCCTTCATTTTTTTTCTAAGACGTTTTTATATTTGTGGTGTCGTCGGTTGATTACAAGTGAAGCCAAATAGGTGCCTGTCTTTATTATCGATATTTTTGGTAATGAGTATTGTTTCCGACTATTTTGGGGTAATGGTTTTCCAAATTATTTGATTCTAACGCTGATGATGAGAGGTTACTCCTCAACACATATGTATAGCATAACAAAATTTATCGTTTATTGTGCATTTTGGGTCCAGATTGAAAAGCCGACTAAGATGGGACGGTTCAAACAAGTTTCTGCATTTACAGTTCTTCATATGCCAATATATAAACGGAAATATAGAAAGACTTTAGTTCAGATTTTTGGTCATCTTGGCCAGTTGTCTTCCTTTGTGAATTATATACAGTATAGTTGCAAGCTTTCATAAAAAATGTTCATCGATATTCAAAATCTTTTCAAGTTGTTCTCGCTGAACAGCCAAGAAATAGTTCACTTAGTTTCTGTATATGGCCATTTTTGTAAACAACGTTTCTTCAGTGCAGTCCAAATTATTTATTTGGAGGACAAACTCCGAAAGTTGAAGGAGAACAAATAAAATACAAAAATACCAAAGTTGCATAATAAACAGTAAATTTCGTTACGCTGCTTCAAGGAGTAACATCTCATCAGTAGCATTAGAATCAAGTAATATGGGAAGCCATAATTCAAAATTAGTCAAAATGAAGTACTTATTACCATAAATATCGAAATAGGAGGCCAAATCCAGTACCAAGGACATTCACCGAATGCAATACAAGGAATGAGGCCTCAGTATTTTTAAGGGATTTGATAAAAACAGTAAATGTCTATTAAACGCAGGGTATTTTTTTTTCTTGTCAGACAAGTCTGACTATTGAGCTGGTGAATACCCTCGGGGACCTCTGGCCAATATTGAACCATTAGCATCTAAACCAGAAGCCAAAAGAGTTTTGCACGAGGGAGATACTCCTTAGTATTATTCAAAGTTGTCAAAAATTAGATATTACAAGTTACTGTAAAAAGTCATGTCTTAACTGATGTTACTCTGATTTTTTATGGAGGTTCGCACTGTTATGTTTTTATTTTGTTTTTCATAGCTTTCTGGTGTCTTTGTTTATCTGTATGTTCGTTTTTTTGTCTGTCTTTAGACTTTGATTTTTGTAACTATATTGTCACAAATTTTGCAAAATGTTGACGGAGTGCCACTTTTGGACCTCATAAGATGTAATCCATCCTGGCAGTTGCATGAGGTAAAGGATGAGACTACAGCTTTCATTTAGTTAAATGAATAAGTGAAAATTCCTCGGTTTAGTTGTCGGCCCTTGCTAAAAAATTGTTTCTAAATTGTTCTTTAAATGCAAACAGTGGATGTGTACGTTGTTTGTTGCATATGCACGCCGCTTAAAATTGATTGAGAGAATGATTTGGTCAGGTGCAAAAAGGCGATCTTTCAGGGGATGTAATCCAATCTGGCAGTAAAATGGGTGTTTTTGCTTTCATTTAGCAAGCGAACGACAAAGCTTTGAAGTAGGGAACATTTTAGAATGTTTCAAACTTGCTGCAGTATTCTGCAAATCAGTACCTGGGGCCGATTTTGGACATCTGGTGTGGATCTCAAGGGAAGAAATCCACCCTTGCGGTAGGATCGGGGTTAAGATTTGGCTTCCACTTAGCAACGGGAAAGACAAAGAGTTTGCCGTAGGCAAATTTCAGAATGGGTAAAACTCGTTGCAGTGTAGATGGTGCTGAATTTTGACCTCTGGTTTGGATCTCATTGTAGGAATACTGCAACAAGTTTGGCCCACTCAAAATGTTCCTTACGGCAAAGCTTTTGTTGTCGCCTTGCCAAATGAAAGCTATTTAATATGAATGATAATGTTGTCATCTAATGTTTAAAAAGATGATTTCCATCACTGTTGGCATTCGGAATCATATATTCTACCTTTGCAGCTCACCTTACCAACACATTATCATTCATATTATATAGAGCTGTGTGCAACACTATTATCCATATACCTGAAAGCTATTTAGGCAGCCATCTACACCCAAGGTGGATTACCTCCCCTGAAAGTTTACCTTTTTGCACCTGAGCAGATCACTTGCTTTTAACTTAGTACTGGTATGAACATTTATGTTCATTGTCTACGACCTTTCAATAGCAATATCTGTTGAGTTGCTACCGGGTACTATCGAAAAGGAGAGGTTTGGCATGCTATTAAAGCGGATGAACCCACCATTTCTTTTGTCGGTGGTTTTGTAAATGGTCTTCTTTGTCTTTTTGTCCTTTGAATTTTAGCTTTGGACAATGCTGTTTGGCAATTTTATTATTACCTTCATCTGACTTTTTCCTTGAGTCCTTTATATAAAGTGTTTCCTGAATACACCAACTCATTGTCTTTTCCCGGACATGTGGTTCTTCCCCAGCGTACATGGGTATGAGGCACCGTTTTACTATTTATTACTTATTTTTTTAAATCAAAAAATATTTTCTGATATCAAATTCCTAATTTGATATCAAAAAATCGATTTTCTGATATCAAAAAATGACTTTTTGATATCAGAAAATCACTTCTATTTCTTGATATCAGAAATTCGATTTTTTGATATAAGAAAATATTTTTTTATATCAAAAAATAATTTTTTGATATCAATAAATTGAATTTTCGATATAAAAAAATCAAAACTATTTTCTGATATCAGAAATTCATTTTTTGATATCAGAAATTCCATTTTTTGATATCAGAAATTCAAATTTTTTGATATCAGAAAATATGTTTTGATATCAGAAAATATTTTTTGATATTAAAAAATCGAATTTCTGATATCAGAAAATATTTATGATATCAAAAAATCATATTTTTTTATATCAGAAAATCATTTTTTTATATCAGAAAATATTTCTTGATATAAAAAAAATGAATTTCTGATATCAGAAAATAGTTTTGGTTTTTTGATATCACAAATTCGATATTCTGATATCAAAAAATGAATTTTTGATATCAGAAAATAGTTTTTGATTTCAAAAATTCGAATTTCTGATATCAAATAATAAAAGTGATTTTCTTATATCAGAAATTCGATTTTTTTATATCAGAAAATGGTTTTTTTGATATCAGAAATTTGGATTTTTTTTATATCAGAGAATAATTTTTGATATCAAAATTTTTATTTTCTGATATAAAAAGATCGATTTTCTGATATCAAATAATCATATTTCTGATATCCAATAATCAAATTTCTGATATCAAATAATCAAATTTCTGATATCAGAAACTAATTTCTATTTTTTGATATCAGAAATTCGATTTTTTTATATCAAAAATATTTTCTGATATCAAGAAATAATTTTTCATATCTAAAAATCGAATTCCAGATATCAAAAAATCAAAATTATTTTCTGAAATCTGAAATTCATTTTCTGATATCAGAAATTCGATTTTTTGATATCAGAAATTCGATTTTTTTAATATCACAAATTCAATTTTTTGATATCAGAAAATAATTTTAAAAAAGTCAGAAATTCGATTTTTGATATCAAAAAATATTTTCTGATATCAAGAAATAATTTTTTGATATAAAAAATCGAATTCCAGATATCAAAGAATCAAAACTATTTTCTGATATCTGAAATTCATTTTCTGATATCAGAAATTCGATTTTTTTATATCAGAAATTCGATTTTTTTTATATCACAAATTCGATTTTTTGATATCAGAAAATAATTTTTGATATTAAAAAATATTCTTTGATATTAAAAAATCGAATTTCTGATATCAAAAATTATTTTCTGATATCAAAAAATCATATTTTTTTATGTCAGAAAATCAAATTTTTGATATCAGAAAATATTTTTTGTTATCAAAAAATCTGAATTTCTGATATCAAAAAATGCATTTTCTGATATCAACAAATCGATTTTCTGATATCAAAAAATGAATTTCTGATATCAGAAAATAGTTTTGATTTTTTGATATCAAAATTCGATTTTTTGATATCAGAAAATGAACTTTTTGATATCAGAAAACCTGATATCAGAATTTTTTGATATAAAAAATTCGGATTTTTTTTTATATCAGAAAATATTTTTTGATATCAGAAAATAATTGTTAATATCGGAAAATGAGGAATAAATAGCAAAACGGCGCCTCATACCTAGGTGGCACCATGACCTAAATTAGTATATTAAAGTAAGTAGAACCGAACCGTCAGTGTAAAAAAGGGATAGTGTAAAGACAATGACAAGATCGGAAACTCAAAGAAACAGGGACATCACACAAGTACGACACAGAAAAAAGTAGGGACACACATACCAATGAACAACGCAAACCCAATTTAAATCTATGAGTGAGATCAGGTACACCTCTTGAGAAAACACATCTCCTATTACTTCATAAGACACCCACCATGCATGCAGAACATGTCAAATTCCGGAAATGGAGTCGAATTCAGTAGAAGAAAAAAATCAAACTTAAGTTGTTAAAAACGACTGTCATCTAGGAAACATATATCCCATAGTGGTCAAAAAAGATATTGACTTCTGCATTGATTACTGTAAGTTATAGGTAACATGCCCTTAGGTAAGTAGCCTATTTGTAAGCAACAAAGCTCTATCAAGAAAGTCACTTGAACGACCACAGGCTCTTGAGTAGCGAAATGTTAACTCCATATGCAGGCCAATGGAAGTTGACTGTAACTGCGTTTGTCATACAGCTTAATTTGTAGTCTACCTGTTGTAAATTTCTAGATGAAGGTCAATGAATGGTGCCGATGTGAAAGTGTCTGTAGTGTCCTTCATTTCGAACTCTTTTGAAAAGATGAGATGAAGAAAATCATCAAAGCGAGGGTTGTTTTGTTTAAAAAAATATCATTTGTCTAACGGAATCTTAAAAATTTCCTGTGAGAAAATACGAAACTATCCTTGTGTTAAACGATTTTAAGTTCCTCCGAATACGTAAAGTCTACTCGAATCATGATATCTTTTTAACATCTGTATTACTTAAAGGACAAGGTACGTTTTGGGTCAAAATCTGCCCTAAAAATTGAAAAAAAATAAAACAACTGGAATACACTCACAGAGTGCATACATGTATTCCTTAAGACATATTCCGAAAATAACTGGTATGCTTCTTTGTTCTGGTTCCTTGTTTCAGTCGTCATAGCAACGGTTTCCACGCGCACATGAACGAAAATGCCAAAAAATTGCATTTTTACATGTCAATAGCAGCATTTTTCATATTGTCCGCATGCGTCGCCCAAGACGAAACTTTGTGAAAATATTCAATTTCAACCGGACATCCTACAGTTTAAATATCTTTTTGGGCGATGCATGCGGAGGTAGTTAAAATATAACAAATATGTGCCACTGAAGACCTTCCGGACATGGACAAGTACATAACGAAGTCTGTAATTGTGCGTTCCGATTGTGATTATTCCCCTATTTTTGTTTTCCTGTCGTGATCCTCGAATGACCTTACAGTTCTAGGTTGTGAAAACGCATGTGATTGAATGAAATCTCATGTGATGGAATGAAATAATCAAACATTTCATGTATGGTTCAGAAAGAGCAACTAATAAATCAATTAATCTAGTTCAATAAATCACAGATTATTTTCAGTTAGGGGAATCCCAAAGTTAAAAATACCTTGGTGTTGATTCAACTTGTTGTTTTCTCAATAAATG
>MJUU01054852.1:112332-124951 GCA_002080025.1 Modiolus philippinarum | reverse complement strand
GTTTTTGTAAATGTTATTTTGTATTTATGTCTCCTATTTGTAAAGTAAGTGAAATTCTTCATGCAAATTTCACAAAATATCAATCATCGGAAAACAGTAAAAAAATTAATTTATATGAAAACAAACAATTTACACCAGTCTGTTTACAATATCTAAAGCTCTATCTTTTTTTAATGTTTGACATACATTTTTGTAATATGTGAACATATTCTTACCTTTTAATGCAGTTCTTAAAGAATTTTATCTTGTTCATTTATTAAGGCTTATACAAACTGCTTCACAGCACTGTTCATTTTCAAAATATTCTTCTTTTTCTAGGTGAATAGGAATACAAATTTTGCTAACTTTAAAATAATGGCTGTTTGCTGTACAAGTGATGTTAGTTGATTTTCAGATGTAATTTTTCCAATGAACCTCACACCTTTTTCATATTTTATCAAGATTTATGACTATTTTTCCTCCATATATTGAAAATAAGTATTATTTATAAATATATATGTACAATTTATATTCATTCAAATATTTTTTGTCTTTCTCGTGAAATCCATCTTTAAGTTTCGATTAATGAAATTCAGGTGTAAAATCTGCCTATGTTTATTTTTTAGCAAACTGCTCAATACATTAAAATTGTATAATATAGTTCATCAATACACCAAAAATCAGTATTTTCAGCACAATGGATCAATTATATAAATGAGTACGCTTTGTAACAAAGACCTTAAAATACGAGTCAGTGCAAATATGACATCAGTAACTGCTATTCTAAGAAGTATGTATGTAAAGGTAAAAAAAAATCTTGTTTCAAATAAAGCAGAGGTTTCCTGGAGCCTGTAAATCTTGTTTCAAATAAAGAAGAGGTTCCCTGGAGCCTGTATAGCTCACCTGCTTATACTGAAACATACACATTATCTCAAATAGTTTTTGAACATAAATATTATGAAAGTTTGATGATAAAAGAACAATAACTGCTATTGGTATTCACCACCATAAAATATTGTCCATGACTTGTTGACTTTAATCCTTTATACCTTTTCCCAATACTTTTTTCAAATAATAAGAAATGATATGTGAGGATAAAAGGGCAAAACTCCTATGAAAATTGGCCAAACAAAAAGGTGGTCGTTAATATGCACTACATTTTTTATATTTAAACTTAATCTGTGTCTCAAATATTACTAAAATAAAAGACAAAATGTATGAAAAAATTTGGAAATTGGACCAAAAAGGGCAATAAACTCCTATATGGATAAAAATTTTCTTCGTAATTTCCAGATTGATAGAATTTTGTATGCTAAACAGTTTTGCAATTTAACTTTGTCATGTATCTGTAAAAGGATTTTTTTTTAATATCTAATAAAAAAAATATCAAATTCTGAAAATTCTATGAAAAAGGGCAATAACTATAACAGCAGCTCTTTTATGTAACTTCCAATGTAAATTGTTCTTTCATGATTTCAACAAGAAAAAGATCAAAATGAATTTAAATCATGAATATAAAATGGCATATAGCACTTTATTTTCTTATGGGAATTCATTTTGTGAAATACATTTGTTTTTTCCCACATGAAATTACAACCAAAATTTTTCACCTGAATTCAGGTTATAAACTTGATTCACATACATGTAAAATGTCACAAGGAATTATAATGATTGATCCAATAAAGCCACAATTATATCAAAGAAATATAACTACCAGCATAAAATAAAGCAACTTCAAGCACCGGTTAATCATGTTGTATGAAATTAAATGAGACAATATAACAATTTCAATTTTACATCAATGAACATGTAAATATAAATGAAAAATTCTACCTTTAAGAATTTTTTCTTAAAATAAGATATTATCTGACATTCATAGAATCAAATTTTGGTCAAATCACTGATGACATATAACCAACATGAAATAGGAAATAATACATTCACGTTGAATCATTAGACAGCAACCATTTATTTTAAATCCAGGTTGAACTCAAACTTTCGATCTGTGCAGAATTTTCTTGTTGCAAAAAGTGCAAAAAAAAAATCATAATTTCTTTTACATAGTATGACAAATCATTTATTTTGATAATTTAACATTACCCTGTATAGAAAAAAATCTTACTCTTGTGATCTTGGAACAAACAACATTTCATGGAAATAATTTACAAGAAGTGATATGTAAACAAAAGCCAAAGTTCAATTAACGGAGTATCCTAATCTGAAACTTACAGTAAGATGTGTAATACTGATCATTTGGTTCATAGAAAATAAAAAGAGGCTGCAAGAACTTGTACTTATCAAGGTTTCGTCAACCAGCAAAACTATTTCTATATCTTTATATTTTCTGTGTACATAAAAACCTAAATTCTGGTTATATACTACACATGCAAAATCACTAGCTGCTTTTGTGGTGAATCAAAAAAAAATTAAATGACACAACATTATTTCTACAATAAGTACAATGTAATATCATACTTTTTAGAAAAACAGATTCTTTTACAAATTTCTTATATATACTGCAGAAGCAGAAATATTCGTGGGGGATTAAATTTCGTTTATTTCGTGGGTAAGAGTGATCAACGAAATTAAATCCCAATGAATTTAAATTAAAGCATTAGTAATTACTATACATTATATGAATTCCATGAAAATTTGTCCACACGAAATAGTTTTGAAGGTTAAATCCACGAAATTTTAACCCCACGAAAATAAATGATTATACAGTATATATTCTTTACCTCTTTATTTCTATTAGATAGTTATGTTTTTCAAAAGTTTATCTCATAACATTTAAATAGTATCAAAGCTTGATAACTGAACCACTATACTTTTCAAATTAATTTGGTTATCTAAGTATTTCTGGAAATGTAAATTCTTCTTGATTTATTCAACCCTGTCCAATTCATTACATTTTTTATGTTTTTACTATTGGTAATTGACCCCAACCTAAAACACATAAATATGGACACATGTATCTTTCATACACTAATCTTAGAAAGTAGATCTGCAGTCTTTTCTAACAATTTTATATTTTCTGGAAAAAGATATTTATAGGTTCAGTTCCTTTGACAATTTACATACCTCAGGTACTAACTCAATGACTAATCAAAATTGTTTACCAACAACAAGTTTCTTTCTAATTAGTATACTATTCATAAAAAAAAAATGTACACAAAAGTAAAAATAAAATTGACTGCAATTCATTTTGAATATTTGGTTTCAGATCAAAATAAGAAACATTGAAGCACTCCATACCCAAAGTTAGAAGGGGAGTCAAAGTACGAATAAGATCCCTTGCATATTTGATTTAAAAAAAAATTCTTTTGTTAAAGATGTAAATCATGATTTTCACAAATTTATTTGTTCTAAATAAATATAAATTTATAATCGACATATAAATTCCCAGTTGTTCTATGAATACATCGGATCAAGTCTTCTTTGATGTAGTTATTTATTCTATTCCTGAAAAACACAAGATGAATAGTCAATAATTATAAAAAAAAGACAACATATTTAATTCCACAAGAGGACATCATATTTGTAGTTAAATCTAACAGACATAGCTTCTTACATGAGAGCAGATAAAAGATCGGTATGTTAGAAATTTCTCCTTTTCTTGAGTGAAGTGCAGCAAAACAAGAGAATAAGAAGAACAATTTCTTACAAGAAAGAAAGATATACCCATCTTTGATATTGATCTAATGTAAGTACATATTTCTTCTGTAAAATATGATTTTCAATGTCCCGAATCTTTTGAAATGAGAAACAAGGTCAACGCTCTTGTAAACATACTTTCCATTGTGACGACATGTCTTTTGTGATGCTTCTTCATATCAAGGATACTGCCGTTGATTCATAAAAATAAAAACAAAGTTCTGACTGGCCATTTACATAGTTGAGACGAATGCACGTGAGCTCATCTCAACTTGGTCATCTCACACTAGAAATGACCATTTACGGAAGAATGTTTTAACCTTAAACATAGCAAGCAGCAACTGCCTGCTTTGCTCATCTTGTTGCATACAATTGTCTCTAGTTATTACAAATTGCCATAACATATACTAGGGATAAATTAAACAAATCTATTGGAGAAAAAAATTCAGGTTTCTTATTTTTTTTTTTGGTCACATTAGGATCATGTCTGTTAAAGAGAACTGACTATGACCATTAATATCCCTTATAAAATTGTACATGCATAAAATGAAGGTCACTGACAGCATATGAATCATGCATTATTGCAGCTATCATCCCAAGATGCGATATGTATTTATACAATAGTAAATGACATTGAAGGCAATATCACAAAATCAAGACTGCCCAAGGGTTGTGATATGGACCAGGAAATTAATATGGCCCGAGCTGCAGGCAAAGGTCATATTAGTTTCCTGGTCCATATCACATCCCGAGGGCAGTCCAAATTTTGTCTTTAATGTCATTTACTATTGTGTTTATTGCATAATTGTTCTATATTATACAACAAGAAGGCACCGAGCTAAAGTTTTATTAAAAAAAAAAAGTTTTATTCAAAAAAAAAAAAAAAGAATATAAACATATAAAGTAATAAAAGGACATATCTAAAGCCACAGCTACTAAAATGTCAATAGTGTTTCATTATTTAACAAAAAACAAGATTGTTCTTTAAAAAATCAAGTCTCTTATTTAAACTGTTTTTCATTGGATTAACTTCAACTTGTTAGTTTTTAAAAATTGACAAAATAATGTTACTGTACTTGATCAAAATTATTGAAAATTAATGCAAATTGTTTTTGATTAACGTAAAAGTTAAAATGCATTTTATAAAAGGAAAGTGAACTCCTATCCGGCACTCCAATTTCCAGCTGATATTGACCGTCAATATCAGAAAATCAGTCCAGCGCTTTCCATACTTCAGAATTCTACATGTCAGCTGACAAATATTAAACCAATGAAATGTCAGAATTTTAAACTGATATGCAACAAATTTCAATATGGTTGATGTAGGACATGTAAGAAAGCAGGAATGGACTTTAACCATTCTTTCTGACAGAGTCATCAATGCATACAATATAGGACACAGACAGCATATAAAGCAAGTATTGCAACTGTGTACCAATATGGTTGATGTGGGGCTTGTCAGTTAGTTGAAATGGACTAAAATCATTTAAATTGACCAAATTGCTAATGCCTAGATATAGATAACAGACAGAATTGAAGCATTCATAATGCAGCTGTCATCCCAAGATGCACCATGTATACTACATGTAATATGGTTGATGTTGGCGGGAAAAGACTTTTGTCATTTTACCTAATGGGACATGGACACAATGTTGATGATAGGGGTATCACATTAGCCCCTTATTTCATGAGTTGAGCTCAAAAGAGTACTATAGAATATTATGTACTTATGAGAAGATTTAGTATTGGTTCTTCCAGCAAATTTTTCAATAAGCATTGAAACATCAATAACTTTACTGGTATGTATTTGCTTGTGTATGTTGATATATGCTACCATCTAATCTGAAAATTCAGGTGGCTCACTCTCACCACATTTTTGATTTGTGTCAGATTTCAGAACTCCTCTTGATTTCTCCAGTTCAATCGCTTAAAAAGAATTTTGCACATGGACTCCTACTATTTTCAAATTCAAATTCTTTATTATACTAAACAGGTCACCAGCCCACGGTACAAATTACCATACAATATCATCATATTTTATGACACCAACTATAGTAATACAAAACATATTCATTTGTATATCAGTCTTTATAAATAGACTAGTACCTATATACAATGTAGCAAAATAAGCATAACTCATGATGCAAATTATACACAGGTAAACATACATATATTTGACTGATTTCTGAATTGTCAAAAGGATAATACCTCTTCCATTATAAGCTTAGCTTTATTTATAAATATATACCGGTATATATTGAAAGGTTCCATAGGATAATTACATTATCTGATTTAAACAAATTATTTTTTCCATGTTAGGATGATTGTGGCACCAGACATGTAAAAAATTCCTTCTGATATTGACAAAATAGGACAAACCAGTAAAAAGTGATACTCATCCTCAATTAGGTTTAAATTACACAACTTACATAACCTTGTATCTCTAGGAATGTTCAAATGTCTACCTTCTTCTACAGCAAGTTTATGGGTAGAACATAGAATTGAAAAGATTTCACCTCTTAAGTTAAATGACAGTTTTTGTAGATTATCATGAACAAAAAAGACTCCTACTATTTATTTCATGAATGTCTTCTTTGGTCAAATTAAGACACTTGACAAATTTTCATAAAATCCTTTATATAACTTTCTAGCTTTTAGACAAAAAATAGTCCTGATGTTAAAGTGAGGGAAAATCTAGAGAAATCCATTTCCCCCCCAAATTTTAGGCAAAACATCTTCAATTTGATTATTCAAATCTTTGATCTCTTGGATAAAAAAAATATGAGACAGAAAAATTTGAAATGAATTACCATGAGGTTCTGGTAATAAGAGTAAAATAAATGTATATGCATCATGCAGATGGAAAAACTGATTTCATCTTTAAAGTTTTTTTTTTGGAGTTGTTATAACTTAATGGCTACATGTAAATTGTTATTCCACATTTTCTGTAATTTGCATGTTAATACTTGATACAGTATATAACAAAATTGCTGACCTTGCTCAACTTCACAAAAATTCTAATCACTATGTTTCAAGGTAATTTTGAATGCTAATCAATTCAATACACATATACTGTACTGATACAAAAATTATCTGGAAACTGACATTACTGTACAATAGAACATACCTTTTTAGAAACCTCTAATTTTGTTTTCTTTAATATTTCCAAGATTTCATCTGCAGTCATAGTAGTTTTTACTGTAACAGTTTTTGCCTCAACATTACAATTTACAACATCATCTCCTTAAATAAAGCAAAGAAAAAGTAAGTCAATATAAGGCTTTAAACATCAAAATATTAAATGCAGCCAAAAACATTTTCATTTTTGCACATTTTATTGTACAAATAACACCATTGGTACAGGATTATCAATATACCATGGCTAAATTACTGGTAATTGTGGCAACCATCTCGATTTATGATCAACACTTCAATCATACATGTGGAGGAGAAAAAAATTAAGTTAGAATACTTTTTTGATGATTTTCAAGTGGAAGCAATTTTATGAATTTACATGTTTTTGTAAGCCAAAATAGTGTCCTATGAAATTGTGTCCAGGTGTGTTGTATTTCTATTGAAAACTTCCAGAGATTGAAAGAAATCACTTCAAGGATTTATTCCGTCCTTGGACTTTATCATAGGTAACAATTTGTGAGACTGGACAGTTTTTTTTACAGCTGACTCTATTAAATCTTACATTTTCCTTCATTATTAGTTTCTGAGAAGATATCTCAATATTGATCTTTGAAAAATATTATTTACTCATACAGCCGTACTGAATTTCAGATCAGCACAAAAATCACAAACATTTAATTATGTTCACATGCTGGTCAAAATGTTTGCTAAGGTCCGTTTCATTTTTTGTTTATTGGTTTGTAAGAGAACAAGAAAAGCTGACAATTCAGATGACAATGACTACACATTAACAATTTTAGAAAAGTACAAATGTTTATATCAAATACTTGTGGAACGTGTAAAATCTCTGTAATGTCTATTATTGGTATCAAGTGTCAATCCATGATGATTTTTCAAAATCTTTGATCAAATTATTTTAATAATCATAACTATGAAATATATTTTAAGTTTCTATGCAATACACATGGCCTATATGGTATTGTTTTCTTTGCATATGGATATTAAGGTAGTAGACGTAGGTTAAGGGAGATAACTCTTTAAATCAGTAAGGCATTTGAAAGAGGCAGTTTCATTGATGCCTTTTTAGCATTTATGTGAAAAAGAATAAAAATCATCTATGTTTCTTAGAAGCTTAGAAAATATTTATGAAATTTGACCTCAACAAACATACACATGATTTTTAAGAGTTATGTCCCTTAACCTAGGTCAACCTCCTTAATTTATTCATTTTAGAGTTTCCAAATAATTCTGGAAATACAGCTGATATTGCTTTAAGATGTTAAGTTCAATTACAGTCCAACTTCCATGGTTCAAACACCCAACTGCCAAGGGACCGATTAAAACAGTTCCAGTTACAGGGGTGTTTGATCTATCGAGGTCAAACTATGTTTTAACTTGAACAAAGGGGCCAGAAAAAGAATTTGAGACATCCATGGTGGTTGAGTTATTGCAGTTCATGCCATTGAAGTTCTACTGTATTTTATTTCTTCAAGTTCTCGTGGGATTGCAAGTTCAATCTTGTCTCAATTGAAATACAAATTCATTCAAAGGTTATACATTTTCTGTAGTAAGGTGTGTTCTCACATGTTAATTTTTCAGTTTACAATTACTATTATACCTGAAATATAACTGGCAAAGGTTTAATAAAAAACTTTGATGCCACAGTACCTTCAATGCCTGCCTTCTTCAGCACCTTTTTAGCAGCATTGGCACATCCCTCACAGGTCATTGCCAAATTAAATACATATTCCTGTCAAAAATGTATTATAACAAATTACAATGTAATTTTGTATTTCATGATATCATGGATATGGAGTACATGTACATTATTCAAAATATGTAAGATGTATATATTTTATATAGTAATTTTATAGCTGAATACAAAATCACACTTTATCCCTTATACATGTATAAGCATTATGTTTAGTAAAATGTATTTCAAACAATTTTGAATAAATTAATTTTCTCCATGATCATGATGAAATAGGGTTTATAAGAATGGTTAATGTTCATTTAATATTGTCACAACATGGCAAGAATATCAAATTGAATATGGGACTGAAGGGAGATAATTCAATTTCTGAGAAATATAGACCTTTTTATTCACAAATTCATGGGTGCCGCCATTGCCGACTTCCGAATGAACTTGTTACCGGAAGGGTGTAACGTTCGTAACACCTCGGCGTTTGTCGATGTATCGGTATGAGGTTTAATGATACAGGTGTCATACTTCAACCGTTAATTACTCTAATAACACCTGTTGAGAAAGTGATAAAAACCTATTTAAGTGATAAAACAGTTATTATGACATCAAAGAAACTGCCTCATATATATTAATATATTACAAATAACTGTTAATTAAGTATAAAAGTTCGACATTTTACAAGCTGATTAAGAAAACGTAACCTTGGTTTGAAGAAAAAGAAATCAAATTTTCAAGTAATTTGGATTAATAAATTAATCATTTATATTTCATTAAAAAATAGTTGAAGTATTCTCGATAGATTTTCTGAAAGTTTGGAAAAATAACTTGGATATTAATATTTTTATGAAAGATTTTAATGTGCATATACAGGCTCTTAAAAATTTTGCGGAGATTGTAGAGATGGACTTTTACTCAGCTAACCAGAATAATGAAAAAATATTGTAAAAATTTTATGTTAAATGCTCTTAAAAAGTATCTGCTTTTTTAAATATTTTTGTTTGTGATTATAAAGAAACAAAGAAGTATTTAATTCAAATAGTCTCTGGCAAAATTTATATTTAGTAGGGGGAAAATAGCGAACGACATCATGCAAATATATAAATCAACTGCATTTATTTTATCTAAATAATGCACAGGGAAGTCATTCTGCAAGAATAAAAATTTAAAAAGTTACATGAAACAAAATAATTTCACACCTAACACACGCAAATTGAAGAAAGAAGTCAAGATTAAAATGCTTAAGTTAACGGATAGCGTCCAATTTACCGAAATTCAAATTATTAAAAAAAAACATATCGCAACTATTTATTCCTTTATTCAGAGATAAATGTCTCTGCTTTATTTAATAATTCGCGTTTCTTCTCTTTAGTGAGGGGCTCAAACTACATTTTGGGGATAAATTGTCTTATGCAATGAAAATATTGAGTATTTACAAAATTTGGACAACGGCCTATGTTATTTTTGTCCGACCAAGAAGAGATAGCCATAATATTTTTGTGCTAGAAGGAAGCAGTCCAGCTAGAAAGTGGTTTTGTGTGATGTCGAGATTGTACTTTGTTCAATTTCTGGGAAAAAATATGTGTAGAATTAAATAATTTGTGAGTGAAATTCCATTTTAAAACAAGTGGTAAATTTAAAAAAATATATATCTTAAAATCCATGGCCTTCATTTCTTTGTGGATGAAATCAAAGGGTCATAAGATTAATTAAACTTGTTTAAAGAATCACACTGACCAGTATATTAAGGACACGTGTCATGCCCCCAGGTGTAATAATCTACCTGGACAAAACCGTTTATTGTCACCTGGACAGAAGCTGAATTATGTAATATTCTACAATACGCAAAAAATTAAGGTAAAAAAATTCAAGCTTGATTTTCATATGAATTGCATTTTATAATTTGTTATATAATGAATATTCAATTTGAACAGGTAATATTCTTTCAGAACGGATACCTGTGTCAATAAAAATGTCAATTTTTTTTTATTATTAATTTATTAATAATAATATTAATTAATTTATTATATAAATCACGACAAATGATAATACGTTGCCGGCACGTTGCCACGGCAAAAATGGAGTCTACACCCCTACACCCTCTTAATGGCGGACGACTGTGCGGCACCTAGCGGTCAAGGTCGATAACTCAGTAATCACCAATTTCTGAAAGCGTCTATATGTAGAAGGGGTGGTATTGGCAAATTTTGTAAAATTTTTATATCTAGTAATTTGCATTATCTACTTCCATCTGCATATACTAATTCTTATATGTATATATGATTGTTCCATATTTTACATGTGTAATGTTGTACTATTATGCCTCATGTGGGGCCTTTAGTGAAATAAAAAGTTTCAAGTTTCAAGTTTCAGGATCACTTTTCTCACAACCTGATTTATGATGTAATAAAATTTGTATGAATAAACATGACAAATGTATTTAAACTCTCACAGACTGACTTCAAAAAATGTCTAGGTGGCTTTAGTTACATATGAAGATCAACTATGGCGATAAAACATTATAAAAGAACTATTCAGTCTTCAATGGGATTCCATTCAAACTCTTTGCCTTAAAAGTACTAATTTTCATAAAATTGAAACAATTCTTGGAAATAACAAGACATCCTCATAATTTTGCTTTGGATATGATAAGATACAGTTTTCAATTACTTTTTTCACCAACAAATGGTGCAAAATTAAAAATTAAAAAAATTGGACTTTCCATGTGAGGAAAAAATCCATTTAATCCTTGTTTCTATCAACGATAGTCTGGCTTCAAAAATTTTTGGAATTTTAAAAACTATTGAGTATGTATTTAAAACTGAGGATTTAAAGGACAAAGAGTGAAACAGACATGTATCATATCAAAATGTACATGAATCTATTTATTATAAAGTATTTTATGTAAAACACAAGAAATGGATGTAGATACAACATCAAACCAGGTTTTCCCTCTATATTTGAATGCAGAAATAGGTACTTAACTGAAAAGCTGTTTAACTGAATACCTCCTTTCATTCATTTGATTTGTTTAGTGTATGCCATCACTCTTAAAAATCACTAAAAGTTACTTTACTTAAAGTAAAACAAAAGGCATATGGTCAAAACACCTACATTTGTATAGATTTCTAAGTTCAAAGGGGCATAACTCCTGGAAAATTGCACGATGTAAAATCCCCGACAATATGCACATTTACATATGATGTCCTTGCTACATACAAAGTTTAATGAAATTCTGTTGAACTTTTACAGAGGAGTTGCGCTTACAGGCATATGGTCAAAACACCTATAAATTTTCCAAGTTCAAAGTGGCATAACTCCTGGAAAAATTTCACGATGAAAAATCTGCAACAATATGCACATCTACAAATGTTGTCCTTGCATTTGCTACATACAAAGTTTCATGAAATTCTGTTAAACAGTTACAGAGGAGTTGCACTTACAAGCATATGGTCAAAGCACCTATAAATTTTGAAGTTCAAAGGGACATAGCTCCTAGAAAAATTTCACAATGAAAAATCCTCGACAATGCACATCAACTTATGATGCCCTTGCTACATAAAAAGTTTCATCAAATTCTGTTGAACAGTTACAGTGGAGTTGCACTTACAAACATATGGTCAAAACACCTATAAATTTCTAAGTTCAAAGGGGCAAAACTTCTGGAAAAATTGTACGATGATAAATTCCAGACAATATGCATATCTACATATGATGTCCTTGCTACATACAAAGTTTCATGAAATTCTGTGGAACAGTTACAGAGGAGTTGCGCTTACAAGCATATGGTCAAAACACCTATAAATTTCTAAGTTCAAAGTGGCATAACTCCTGGAAAAATTGTACGATGAACAATGGCCGCCAATATGCACATCTACATATGATGTCCTTGCTACATAAAAAGTTTCATGAAATTCTGTGGAACGGTTATAGAGGAGTTGTGCTTAAAAGCATATGGTCAAAACACCTATAAATTTCTAAGTTCAAAGTGGCATAACTCCTGGAAAAATTGTACGATGAACAATCCCCTTCAATATGCACATCTAAATTATGATGTCCTTGCTTAGTAACATTCAAAGTTTCATGAAATTCTGTAGAACGGTTCTTACAAGCATATGGTCAAAACACCTATAAATTTCTAAGTTCAAA
>MJUU01054852.1:98219-112190 GCA_002080025.1 Modiolus philippinarum | reverse complement strand
AGCATTTCAATAACCAGATTTCCCAATGGGAAAACCCGGTTAAAAATATAAAAATAACCATTAAAAGTTACAAACAATATTAAAATAACAAAATGTCAAAATAAATTTAAGTTCTATAGATGGCTTTGGTAAACTACAGATACTTTATTTTGTTAAGCATGTCAAAATACCGAAATTGGCGAAATGTTGTTGTCAAAATGGTATTTAATTATGTTTTAAGGTGGTAGACCTATGTTAATGGACATAATTCTTGAAATCACTTGTATGTTTGTTTTAAACATTTTTATAAACATATTGTAAGCTTCTAATTTACACAGATGATTTTGGTTCTTTTTCAAATAAATGTTTGAAAAGTATCAATGCAATGAGACTGACTATTTCAAACACCTTTCTGATTTAAAGAGTTAGCTCCCTTAACCTAGGCCTATTACCTTAATTAATTCAAAAATAATTTGTGGTCTTAATTAAAGGTACTGAAGTGAATCGTTTTGTTCATACATAAATGTATACGAAAGAATACTGTAAAAGAACTATTGTTTGTGGGGTTCCAATTGCAATTTTCATGAAATTTAGTTCCAAACAAAATGCATTTCCTCTTAAGTTTGAATGCATATAGAATTTGAAACAACAAATTAAAGTACCTACAAAATAGTATTATGATAACCATGAAAATTTGATGTCAACAAATAAAAGTACTTTCACATGACAGTGTCAGTAATTTATATATTCTGCAAATTGATGTGAATAGCATGTAAATCTAAATTGAATATATTTTTATTTTCCTTTATTCTTAAAAATAAAGGGCTACGCCGAGCGCAGCATGATACGACTGCAGCAAGTCGACCACTGAAATTTGAACAAGTGTAAATTAAAATGAATGTGGACACAGTAATTTGCAGGACACAAGAAGTATCTGTTGACTACCAACTAAGAGCTTACATCAAGAGAAATCCAAAGAAAATTCAAGATTTCACAAATTTTGAATATTGCAATTTGGCCACTTTGACCCCTTATAGCTTGGAAACCATAAAATCTATTGCAATTCTAAGGAAAGCTTACAGGGAGAGGAATCAAAAGAAAAAAATCCCATCAAATCTGATGAAAAATAAAGATTTCACATATTTCTAAAAATTGCAAATTTTGCCCCTTTACAGCTTTTAGCTTGGAAATGGTAAGAGCTATGCCAAATCCCTTGAATACTAACAAAAGCTTACGATGAGAGGTATCCATATAAAAAAAATCCCATTGAAATTGGATGAAAAATCCAAGTTTAAGTTATCCACATATTTGTCATTTGGACCCCATTTGACCCCTCATAGTTGGGAAAGGAAACAAGTTATCAAAAATCTATGAGGCAGCACAGTGTCAATTTTTCATTATTAATCCATTGCAAAAAAATTGAAAAAATGACTTAAATATTTGATTGTATGCAAAAATTTCAAAAATTGTTAGTCTTGGACATTATTCAGGAAATTAACCAAAGTTGGAACCGGAATAAAATTCCATAAGCTCATTGCACATCTATAAACTAAATGCAACAATTCTAAATCAAATTCCTTTATCCAAATTTTGTTTAAAAATTGTTAACATCAGGACCTTTAGTGAAAATTTAGCCAAATTCATTGATGTGGAAAATATTGGTCAAGGTGGCATAATTCTGTTACAGATGTTAGTAACTACTAAAGATGTAACCACTTACCAATTATCATCTGTTAATGGCATGAAGGTGCTGAGATATGGTGCAAATAAAAAAATTTGATTGAAAAAAAAACTTAAGTCCAACTATTAGAAAAATATGGAAAAATTCGAATTTTTTTTTTTTAAAATAAACTTAGGAGTCAATAATGAAGTTGCACTGAATATTATACCAAAATTTCTAAGATATTGAACACAATTTGAGAAAGTTATTCAAGTTCAAAAAATGTTTAACATTAGGGTTGACAAAAAGTTTACGATGACGCCGACGATGCCACCGACGGAATCTATGGTCCCCATATGTCTCACCTTCGGGACATTCGTCGCAGGCGAGAAAAAAACTAAGTTTTTCCAAAAATCATTTTCTGATTTTTCTCAAAAATGAAAGAAAGCTTCCTTTGGTCAAGTCCAAACTTGAGTATCAAAATCATTAAAATCCTGAAGGCAATCTCACGTTATCATTCGTTATAGTGTTAATGGTGTTTATTCTCAAAATGTACATTTATTCATATAAAACCCAAGTTTTTTCCCAAAACCATTTTCTGATTTTCTCAAAATTGAAAGGGAGCATCCTTTGGTAAACTTCAAGTCCAACTCGAGTAAAAAAATCATAAAGATTTGTGCAGGCAATCTAGAGTTATCGTACATCATAGACCTAATTCTCAAAATATTCATTTTTTTTCATATAAAAACTAAGTTTTCACACAAAAATTGGTTTGCAATTTGTCAAAATCAAAAGGGACTTTCCTTTGATGATCTCCAGCACTGTGTATAATATGTATAAAAATCTGTGAAGGCAATCTCAAGTTATCATGCCACATAGAGCTAATTCTCAAAATATTGATGTTTTTCATATAAAAACTAAGTTTTCATCCAAGAATTGTTTCCGATTTTTCTCAAAAACGAAGTTGACCTTCCTTTGGTCAAGCCCAACTTTGAGTAATAAAATCATAAAGATCTGTACAGGCAATCTAGAGTTATCTTACGACATAGAAAATGCTGATGGACAGACGGACAGGCTAATAACTATAGGGCACTGCCATATGACGGGCCCTAATGATAATGTGATTTAAAAAGATTAATCTATTCAAAAATTACTAACTCAGATCAACATTATGGGCTCAATTATTTTGATAGTATATTCATACATGTAAGCGTAATGGGATGCTACTGTCAGTTTACCTCTTCTTATTAATGCATGTACATGTTTCCTCATAGAAGATAAAGCATGGGTCATAAAAAATGTGCATGATTACTATCATCTAGACAAAATTATCTGTCTTTTACAAAGCTTGTTTATCTGTTACTCTATCTGACTTTTTATTTTTATTTTTTAAAACTGCCTGTGTCACAAAGCAATATCAAAAATAAAAAGAACTAGAGAATGTGTCTATAAGACACAAATGCCCTGCCGACAAATTTATGACAATAGATAACATAAGTCAATCAGGCATAAAAAATTAGTTCCCGGTCACTGAATCATCAGGAAGTACCATTTACAGATGATCGTTCAATAAACTTTTGTTGAATAATGGAAAGTAACAAAAATACCATACTAAAGTCTTTTAAACATTAAATATTGGTCAGGTTATAAAATTATCCTTGAATTATGTAGTATTCCCCAATTAAACATCTAGCTGTTTGAAATGGGCCTGATGCAAAAATTTAACAAAGTCATTCAAGCATAAAATGGAAGTCAAAGTCAACTAATTATTGTCCAAAAATTGGGTAGTTCTCACAAAGATGATTAATTTCATGAAACATCATAATATTTTGTATAGTTGTTGAGAAAAGTACGCAAAACACAAAATTTACCAGAAGTCATTCGAGCATAAAATGTTGGTCAAAGACACTTCATTGGCCTCAATTTGGATAGTACTCATCAAGCTGATTTATTTTGATGCAACAACATTGGAAAAGCATGTTAAGTTGATGAAAAACAGACTAAAATGCAAAATTTAACAAAAGTCACTAAAGCATAAAATATAGGTCAAAGCTAACTAATTATTAATGTTTTGGGTAGTACTCATTAAGGAAATTTATTTGATCAAACATCACATCATGCACATTGGAACAATGTGTAGTTGCTGAGAAATGGACTAAAATGCAAAATTTAACAAAAGTCACTCAAGCCTAAAATATAGGTCAGAGCCACCTNATCAAGGCAATTAATTTGATGAAACATCATATTGGTATAATGTGTAGTTGTTGAGAAATGGACCTTTACGCAAAATTTAACAGAAGTCACTCAAGCGTAAAATATATGTCAAAGCTACCTAACTGTCAGTGTTTTTGGTAGTACTCTTCAAGGCAATTAAATTGATGAAACATCATATTGGTATAATGAGTAATTGTTGAAGAATGGACCTTAACACAAAATTTAACAAAAGTCAAAAGCGTAAAATGTAGGTCATGGATCCCTAATTGTTGGTGAATCTGGTAGTACTAATCAAGGTGCATGTACTGATGTAATACATTTGTATTATCAAAATGCTAAAAGAGGTTGCCAATATATGTACCTAAATGCAAAACTTAACATCAGGACGGGCGTACGTACGTACGTACATACATAGTTACATATGTACGGATGGACAAGGGTAAATCTATATGCCCCTTCCACTTCATGGCAGGGCACAATAAAGAGCTATACGCCGAGTGCAGCATGATACGACCGCAGCATGTCGATCACTGAAATTTCAACAAGAATGTGGACACAGTAAAGAGCTTGACACAATAATTAGATGGACACAAAAAGAAGCTGGACACAGTTATTAGCTGGAAACAAACTACGGAAAAAATCAACCCTTTTGATCACTTATTGATAAAAAAACTGTAAGAGCTATGCAAAATATGTTACTATCAACTAACATTTTACATCCACAGAAATAAAAAAAAAATCCATCGAAATCTGATGAAAAATAAAGATTTGACATATTTAGAAAAATTGCAATTTTGGCCCCTTTGACCCTTTGTAGCTCGGAAAAGGTAAGAGCTATGCCAAATCCTTTGCATACTACTGAAAGCTTAGATCAAGAGGAATCCAAAGAAAAAAATCCCATCAAAATCCGATGGAAAATAAAGATTTGACATATTTAGAAAAATTGTAATTTTTGCCCCTTTGACCCCTTGTAGCTCGGAAACGGTAAGAGCTACGCCAAATCCATTGACGTACATCTGAAAGCTTAGATCAAGGGGAATCCAAAGAAAAAAATCCCATTGAAATCCGATGAAAAATAGAAATTCTACATAATTTGCAAATTCGCAATTTTGGCCCCTTTGGCCCCTCATAGCTGGGAAAGGAAACAAGTTACCAAAAATCTAATATTAGTGCCATATTAATTTTTCACAAGGAATCCATTGAAAAAAAACTGCATCAAAATCGGACTTAAAATTAAAAAAATAATTTTTTTGAGATTAGCCCCTGTTGGGCCCATTTATCTCGTGAGCGGTACATGCTACGTGAAATCCGTTGGCTAACTCCAGATTGGAAATTTCCTCAGGAGCACACTAAAACAAACCCCATCAAAATCCAATAAATAATAAAGATTCTACAGTCAAATATGTGAAAACACCCAATTTAACCCTTTTTTGGCCCCTAATTCTGAAATGGGTGGGACCAAAAACTAAAGGAAAAAAAAAATTTTTCTCAAGAATGTTTCAAGAAACATCATACTAAGATTTGAAAACAATCCGTCCACTAGAACCAAAGTTATGCTGTCCACAGACACGAAAATACCTAATTTAACCCCTTTTTGGCCCCTTTTTTGCCTCTTTTTCAAAAACAGATTGGGCAGGGAACACAAAATTAAAACCCGGGCTTACGCTTGTGCCAACAAACATCATGCTAAAATTTGGTAACAATCAGTTCACTAGAACCAAAGTTATGCTGTCCACAGACGCCGACGCCAGCGCCATACCATAATACATTTGTACGACCGCAAAATTTTTGCGGTCGTATAAAAAGTCAGATTTATAAGTAAAATATAAACATAGGGTTGTAAACGACTGATAATTCAGTCTAACTATCATCATATCTGAGCTGAACCACACGGCATTGTTACTAATAAGAAAATTTTCTAATTAGTTACAAGGCCCTTTGGTTGAACTCAACTGTAAGATTATGAACCTGTGTATCAAAATTGAATCTGAAATGAGGGGGTAGATTCATGCATTATAGGTCTACTCATGCCTGCCAACTTTTGAAAATTGCCATCGGGGTTTTGCTGCATGACAAATAAGGAAACTCCTTATAACAAATGTACTTGGCTATATATAGGCCCAGAGAGTCTTATGGTAGCAATGGTAAAGGTCAAGAGATATAACTCAAATTTAACTTCAGAAAATGTCAACACTGGTTCAGTTATATAACGACTTCTTACCATTCCAAGGATTCAAATATGAAGTGACTTTCAGCTTCATAGTGTCTCAGAGATATTGAACCTAGTGTTCAGGTAGTAAAAGTAGTGATGAGATTGTGATTTTTGGTAAAGATATGCTGTTATAAATACAGAAATAGTGGACAATTTTTCCGTCATGATTATCTCCCTTTGACTTTCACCTGAATCAAAATAACCACCACATATTCGACTGGTTTGTTACATGTTAATTTTTGGAAAAAAAATAACTTTTATTATTGACTGAATTATATCATGTATATCCTGAAAGTAAGAAGATGCTGATAAAATAACATTCAAAAAATATGTTGCCATTGCTTTTTATGGTACAAAAAAGTATGCTTTTGTTGTTTATAGTGTTCTTATGTGTTTCATTAATACATTGAACTCTTCCTTATTTGTTTAATCGTCTTCAAGTGTCTTTTATGAGGAATTTCAACTTTTAATTTTTGGAGCCTCCATGGGGGTTTACCCTCAAAGGGTGCAGGACAATTCGGCCCGGGGACAACTCAGACTAGGACCGCTCAAACCATAAATATTGACAAAAAGGAAAAGTCGGACTGTGAAGAGAAAGACTACTCAGACCATAAAAAAAGATATCTGGGAGTGTGATTTTTTGTTATTTCAACCAGAAAAATCAGACCGTCGAGGTCGTCTCATTAGTCCAACACTCATTAATCTGACACTCATCAGTTTGACACTTATTAGTCCAAAACTCATTTGTCTGACACGCATTAGTCCGACACTAGTTACTTCAATTCAGCACCTTTTTTCTTTCCTTGTTCTAAAAAATACTGTAACTCGCAGTCGCTTGTCCGACCAGGGCATATGTCAAATATTGTTCTATATTACAAAGAAGGTGTTGTTTACACTTAGTTTATATGCAGCTTATTCATTAGCGTGATTCGAAATTTTTGCACTGTAGAGCTCATGGACATATTTTTCTCTTTTGAATATGCAAGCACAAAACTATATGCATACCAAGGAGTCATGTATCACTCATTGCGCAATGCGCATATATACAAATGTATAGAAAGTACCACTTTCAATTGCATTCCTGTAACATAGATCAAAAGAAGTTTTCAAAGTTCAAATGTCAAAGAGAAGTAGATAGATAGATAGATAGATAGATACAAAATGTAGATTTATTTGATCATATATCAACATATTAAAACAACAGCATTACATCAAAGTTAAATAACAATATGATGCATGCATATTAAATAAACAGCTGTGCCAAGTCGCATGATCAACCATCATCGCCCCTTCAAAACTTTAAGTGATTGAAGAATGTGGTTCTCAATTTAGAATGCACCTATAACTGCCCAATTAAACAGGATATCTCTTTAATAAATCATTCTGCAAAGTTTGAAGTGAGCTGATCAAACTATTAATGAGTTAGAGTGCATTAGGTATAAAATTGCCTTAAATTTGAAAAATAAAGTCTCATAACTCTTGCAAGAAAATCGAAATTTCACGAAAAAGTATACAGATCATGAGGCCATCATACCCAATATCTTTTCAAAGTTCGAAGTGAATTGGTCAAAGAGTTGTCAAGTTTGAGCGCAACATGTAAAAAATTGCCTTAAAATTGACAATTAAAGTCCCATAACTCCTACAAGAAAAATCTAATTTTCACAAAAAAGTATACATATCGTGAGGCCATCATACCCAATACCTCTACAAAGTTTGAAGTGAACTGACCAAAGGGTTGTTGAGTTAGAGCGCGACATGTAAAAAATTGCCTTAAAATTGAGGAATAAAGACCCATAACTCCTACAAAAATCAAATTTTCACGATAAAGTATACAGATCGTGAGGCCATCATACCCAATACCTCTGCAAAGTTTGAAGTAAATTGACCAAAGGGTTGTCGAGTTAGAGCACGACACGTAAAAAATTGCCTTAAAATTGACGAATAAAGTCCCATAACTCCTACAAGAAAAATTGAATTTTCCCGAAAAAGTATACAGATCGTGAGTCCATCATACCCAATACCTCTGCAAAGTTTGAAGTGAATTGACCAAAGGGTTGTCGAGTTAGAGCGCGACATGTAAAAAATTGCCTTAAAATTGACGAATAAAGTCCCATAACTCCTACAAGAAACATAGGTAATCAACGATTACAAAGTTCAACTCGTTATGTCACGTTGTCGCAGCAACCAAATTTTGCCTGGATGCTGATATACTATCAAAATTGCATGCATATGCAAGGTTACCTGAACCAATAATGTACAGTTACTGAGCTATGAACTCCGATGGATACATAAATGTAAGTCATTCATGTGTAAAATGTAGGTTTAAGTGACCTAATTTTGTCTGAATGCTGAGCTACCATCACAGATGCATGCACATGCAAATGCAGGATGATCCTACCATGTACAGTTACTGAGATCTGAACTCGGACGTAAACTTGAATGTAAGTCACTCAAGCGGAAAATATAGGTCAAAGTGATCTAATTTTGCCTGGATGCTGACCTACCATCAGAGATGCATGCACATGCAAGGTTAGATGATCCTACCATGTACAGTGACTGAGATCTGAACTCGGACGTAAACTTGAATGTAAGTCACTCAAGCGGAAAATATAGGTCAAAGTGACCTAATTTTGCCTGGATGCTGACCTACCATCAGAGATGTGTGCATATGCACAGTTAGATTATTGTACTATGTATAGTAACTGAGATATGAACTAAAATGTAAATTTGAATGCAAGCCACTCAAGCGGAAAATATAGGTCAGAGAGACCCAATTTTCTTGGAGGCTGTGAGTTAACCCAAGATGCACCTGCATGCAAAGTTTGATGACCCTACACTGCATAGTTAGTAAGATATATACCCACATGTGGACGCGGACGAAGACGTGGACGCGGACACGGACGCCGGGGGTACTCCAAAAGTCCCCCTCAACTTGGTTGAGGTGAACTAAAAATTGAATTTTCCCGAAAAAGTATACAGATCGTGAGGCCATCATACCCAATACCTCTGCAAAGTTTGAAGTGAATTGACCAAAGGGTTGTCGAGTTAGAGCACGACATGTAAAACATTGCCTTAAAATTGACGAATAAAGTCCCATAACTCCTACAAGAAAAATTGAATTTACCCGATAAAGTATAAAGATCGTGAGTCCATCATACCCAATACCTCTGCAAAGTTTGAAGTGAATCGACCAAAGGGTTGTCGAAATAGAGCGCCACATGTAAAAAATTGCCTTGAAATTGACGAATAAAGTCCCATATCTCCTACAAGAAAAATTGAATTTTCCCAAAAAAGTATACAGATTGTGAGGCCATCATACCCAATACCTCTGCAAAGTTTGAAGTGAATTGGCCAAATGGTTATCAAGTTAGAGCGTGACATATGAAACGGACGGACAGACAGAAGGACGGACGGACAATCGGACATTGGTCATTTGTTGGTATACCATAATACATCGTCATTAGACGGGCATATAAAAATGTAACAATAAAATATTTAAAAAATGTGTTGACATATGATCTGGATAGCCCATAAAAGCCATATGAGTATAAAAGAGATTTTTTAAAAAGTTGTAAATTCAGTTGCATCTGTCCATGATGGTCCGAGTTGTCTCTTCGACGGGCTGAGTGGTACTGGTCCGACTTGTCTGTGGGCCTAGATGTCCCCTATTCCCCTAAAAAAAAAACCCAGAAAGCGAGAAAGTTGGCAGTTCTGTCTACTACAGGGAAATGGGACAGATAAAGTGGAGGTTTGGGTACCCATAAACCAATTTAACCTTGCTCCTGGCTTTTGTTAGTACGGCTGTCCGGAGATCCTATCATTTTAGAGCGAATTATCTGTCGTTTCCAAAGCTACTTTTTAATATCATCCTATGTTCATATTTTACTGATCTGATTTTTTAATTTTTATATAAAAAAGTCAGATCAGTAAAAGATGAACATATGCTTTGAAAACGACAGATCAACTATCATTGGTTTTTAAAATACGTGTTTTTCGTGTGTTGTAATTTTCAGCCATTGTCATTCATTGTAGATGTTTCCTGTTATTCCCTATTTTTTCATTGAATTAATTTCAGATGATATTTGTTTTACTATTTCATGATATATCAAACTATTTTGTTACCTGTATCTCAGACATGATGATAAAACGACACGAATCCGGAAATTCTTGAATCGGATGTTGTTTTTTATAATAAAGGGAACTAACTTTCCATAAAATCATATCACATGACAAACAGCAAAATGAAAGTTGAATGTTTGGTCATTTCGTCTATGTTATTGTTTGTTTATGGACAGGTGCCACCGGTAATTAACGCTTCCCCCTTTATACCTAAACAATGCAACAAGACTAACATGTGGTAAATTGGATCTAAAGCCAGAAACTCTATTTTTACAGAAAATTTCCAACACACCCCTTCGTTTATTTTCTTAATACAAAAATTTACAGGTAACAAGACGTTCCGGCCTTACGACAAATCCGTCCCTGTCTATCCGGTCCTGAACTTTCCGGCCTCATTCCAATCCGTCCCTGTCTTAAAAGTAGATCCGGCCTTACGATAATTTCTATTTTACTGTTGCTTTCCGCGAAAATTTGTTACAAGAAGTTGAATTTGTTTTTGCCGTATGAAAAATTCAACTTCATATGCAATTTTTTTACCTTGGAAGATAGAAAGCAAACTCAGGTCCTGAAGCTTTAGTGTTATATTTAGCATGTTTGTGTATCGTGACTTTGGTCTTTTATTTCTGGTGTTCTCATATTTGCNGTGAATTTGGACTCTGATTTACTAGTATTTAAAATCCACTTGAATTTTGTTCTTTCGGCATTCTCAGTCTGCAGTTATTTTTTAAATATAGGTATTGCTAACATTTCAGATAAAAATAAACTTGGTACATAGTTCAGAGGCTATCCCTCACTGTACGATTTCGTAATTGGTTAAACTCCTTCGTTCCTATAATCTGCAGCATTTTTATGACAAATTTCCAATTAATGAATCAAATAAGTCTGAACAAAAAATTTTATGAATTTCCATCTCCGATTTAATGACCAAACTGAACAAAACAACAATAAAGTACTTCTACTCTACTTCTACCGACTCGTGATCACAGTCATCAGATTGACTATTCTATCACTTTAGTTGATTGCGCCGCCGCGAGACCGATAGGTGCAAATTATTTACAAGTGCGCATATAAAAAGACACATCAGAAATGGGAATGCGGCTCCTTCTGGTCCCTACCACCCACAATTTAGTTCACAACCCATTCAAAACAAGATCCATACAGAGCCCGGTTTGGTGGCTAATTCACTATCTACACACTCTATCAATTAACAATACAGGGACGGATAGACCAAGGCAGGATTGTCATAAGGCCGGACTGGCATAGGGCCAGACTGTTGTAAGGCCGGATGATCTCGAAATCAAATTTACACACCCTGTATTTAGTTACAGTGTACATAAGAATCCGCACTCCAGCGCTGCAATCTTGCATTACTAGAAAGGAAATATTTGCAAAATAAATTATATTAAATTGGTTAAGAGATAAAACAATGTTTTCATGTTTTTGCACGCTATTAAGGTTAAAGGTCCCCTTTTCAGTTCAATGTTAAACCTACGGGAATTTTGTGTAAAACCCCCAGCCTTAACGGCTTGTTGGTTTATTAAAAAAAAATATCTGCAAATTATTTAGATAATTGCCCATGCAAAGCTTCCATTATTTTATGCAAGTATCAACAAATTTAATGATTTTGCAGAAAAAATCTTGAAAATATTGTGGAAGTTGGATGTTTTCTGGGACAAAACTGCGGTCTGTTCAAATTGTTTGTCGTTTTTTTATATTGATTATCATAAATAACTCATTCATTTGTTGATAAAACTTGCAAAAAATGGTAGCTTTGTATGCATAAATGAAAGAGTTTTCTGCAAACGAAGTGTGGTGAAGATCCAACAAGCTGTTAAGGCTGGGGGTTTTACATAAAATTCCCATAGGTTTAACAATGAACTGAAAGAGGGGCCTTTAACCTTAAACAGTCAGGGGATCCACTTGTACAAGTAAGAATCAAACTTATTTGCACAAGTCTGATTCAATAAATCAGAGTTATCTTTCTTGATTTTTTTTATATTTTATTCTGACTTGAATAAGTCAATTTTGACAAGCCTGTCTTTTTTCAAGTAAATGGAGTCAAATATAAATTATATGAGCATATTCTACATGTACTCTAGGAAGTTGAGAGCTTCTGAAAGAGCATGCAAAGTGGTTTGTTATTTTTCATCTAATTTTTGTCCCTAAATCTCATTCTTATTTGCACAAGTAAGAATCATGGTTTAGGTACCCTACTTAGGGTTCAGTTTCCACCAATTCGACGGTCATGAACACCAAAGTCTTCAACAATGCTAAAATCATGAAATTACCACCAGTTCTTGAAAGTAATCCACTTTGGTGTTCACGACTGTGAAAACTGAGAACAAGCCCTTTAAATCTATTCAATCTTGGAAATTCTTTGATGATAAATTACAATTTACAAGCAAACTGTTAACATTTTGCACTGGATTTTTCCTTCATAATTGTCAAGAATCGCACTTAACCTTTGATACAATTTGAATGACATCTCATAAGTATGAAAAATGTAATTTCAAAAAGATTGACATTTTGAGCAAAATTATCAAAAATCATTCTTACTCTGACAAGTCAGATTTTTCTGATGTGTACAAGTCAGAATGAATCTGACTTGATGAAGTATATGAATCTTACATGTACAAGTAAAATCCATTCTGACTTTTTTTTTTTTTTTTGTCGGAGGCAGGCAATATCAAAAACCTTTCTGGCTTCCAAAGCAGTCAATATCAAAAACATCTCCAGCTTCGAATCCCAAAAGGAATTACCCTCTAAGCAGTTGCTAAGGCAAGTGTAAAATTTATATGATTGCATTTAGACGTAATTTATATTCCAGTTTTTAAGATTCAAATGAAGCAAAATCTTCATTCCTTTTTAAGTCTCATGCTTTGGACATGTTGGACATAGGAGTCACTTTTTCCAATTCCAAATCAAGCTCTCCAACCTATCATGTCGTTTGCAAAAAGACGTGAGAATCACACTTTTCAGGAAAATGGCATTTATCTTTGTTCTTTAACTTTTTGTAAACTTGACTCATTTATTGCCATACACAACATAAAATACCCCAGTATTGTTAGGTAATCCAACAAAATTTTTCCTTTGTTGATAGATGAACTGAAGCATTACATTCAAACAATACCTATTGTATAAGTGTGAATCTGACTTGTGTCACTGTTTTCAATCACCTTGATTAAATTACCTAAGGAAAAAATCTCCTTCCTTGGTCCAAAATTTAATTCTAAATGATTTCTCAATAATGATTAAATAATGAAATAATAAAAGACAGTAGATTGACCATTAGGGAAATTAAGTTCCCATTTTTCCCTGAAATTGTATGTACCTTGTTCTTTTAGTTATGAACATTTTTAAGAGATTATTTTCTGCATTTATTTGAAGAGAATAGTTTACCTGAAAAAATAATGAATCTTTTCTTTGATATACATGTACATAAGATACTTTGAAATAATAATATTTAAAGTGCTTACGTACAATACCTAATTATGAAATTTTTTCCAAAAACCCAAATGATATAAATTGACTTAACTCTCAAAATGAGGAGGTGCAAATATGTGTTCAAAATAACTTGGAAATATTCGACCAGGGAACACTTTATTCAGAATGTAAGAATGACAAAATTCAGTTCACAACCCACCCCCAGCCCCCCTTAACAGTGGCGGATTCAGGGGCCCAGGTCGACTGGGCCTCCCATTAAGTTGGAAAATATTCAAAATTCCTAGGGGGTTGTTGGAAAATTGGGTTCTGGCCCTCCCTTTTTGAAAAATTATGGGTCCCCCCC
>MJUU01054852.1:49422-73227 GCA_002080025.1 Modiolus philippinarum | reverse complement strand
CCTTCAAATAAAGGTTCTATTTGTAATTAAATTTCGATGTCTTGACAAAATTTTCCTCCACAAAAATGTAATGAGATACATATAGTCTCTAACATTGTTTCCAGTTTATTACATATATTTCTCACATCGAGATAGTTAAATTTTCACATTTTAAAGTTCTAGGTTTATCCGAGAACTTTAAAATGTGAATATTTAACTATCGAGATGTGAGAAATTATCGTAATAAACCGTAAACAATGTTAGAGATTTTTTCTCTAATTCCTACTCAATTTATTTGACGTAAAGCAATCTCCGTAGTCTCCAGTCTCAAGTATGCCGCCATTTTGTTGTTATCATCGTTGCTATGTGTATCATTGCGCCTTTGATTAAAAGGGGCGTTGGGTGTAATATTTTTGATAAAAAATGTCATATTATCAATAAATTGAGTTATCTTAGTCATAAAATGTAAAAATCAATTCGCTAGACAATGATGCAGATGTTAATTTCATCAACATCCGGTTGCACTATTTCTTGAAACTGACACGAGACAACCAATCAGCAAGTGAGATCAATGTCTAAACATGTTGATTATTAAGTTCATCTAACATCATTTGGGAAGTATTTATTTTGAACAAGAATTAGAGAAATAAAACTACATATGTAATATAAAAATGATGGACTTTTTACTCTGTCAATATGTTAAATATGGACCTGTTAGGAATATATTGACNTCGGACTTCGTCCTCGGTCAATATAAACCTAACAGGTCCATATTTAACATACTGACTTCGTAAAAAGTCCATAATTGATAAATATCTACCTCTTTAAATGTATAATATACGATCAATTAGACTGTTTTCAAAATAAATGTACCGGGTATGCAAATCAAGCAGCACAACAATGCTAAAAATGTTGTTTTTCATTTTTGACTCACCACGGACAATAAGCATTTACATTACGTACATCAATTATCTTTGTTCGCAATGAGTGTCTTTGAGCAGTAGATTTCAATTCTTTCCATATACTGTATCAGAAGATCTTGATATTGGAATATCGATGAATCAAGCTGACCAATACAGCTTCAGCTGAAGATATGTCGCATTGCTTACTGTATAGGAAGAGATTGGTTATGGGCAAGATCTTAGATATAATGTGTTAGTTTGTCTACATAAATTAATGAGAGTTAAATTAAAGCTCTGGTTCAGAAATTATCAAGAGGTTTCCACAGATATCTTGCAGGCTTACATATATGTTACAAAATGGACTTTGTTATCTATATAGGCTACAAAATAAAAAAAAAGTAAAAAGTGTTTGGTCAAAACAATATTCACATTAATCTTATTTTTTTATATAATACTGGAACATCATTCATTTTGGAGATATGCTTACCCATGCCAATGGAACTGCGAGTAAACAGTACTTCAGTACTTTGATTATGTATTTATGCTCCCACGCTCCCACAACAAAGTTGTTGGTATATAGTTTTTCACTGTTCCTTCATTCTGAAACAAAAAGTTTTTTTTAGATCCCTTCACACTGTTGGTGCTTTAGTTTTTGTGTTGTATATGTAGTGGTTGTGTGTCTTGTGGGCATGTAGTGTCTTTGGTCTTCCGTCTTCAGGTGTTCTTGATTTTGCCTTGTCTCTAGACTTTGCTTTATGTAATCTTGTGCTTTGTTCCTTCGGTATTCTACTGATGTTGTTTTTTTGGGATATCGATTTGATATTTAGTATGTGATTTAACCTTTAGTTTCAGATGAAGTATGAGTTTGTAGTGGATTCATCAATTTTTGTATTTACATTTTAGTTATTGCTGTTTGCACTTCAAAATTTCATGAAATAATTTTTTTAAACCATTTTAAATATTGACTTGGTATTTGGTATGAGAGTTTACCGTGATGAGTTAATAGGTTGAGTTTTGTGTAGATTCATTAATTTTTGTTGGATTTATTGCCATTACATAAACAATGTAAGGATATGGAGTAAATGTACATAAGACAAAGTCTCTACAAATACATGTTAAAAACAAGCAATGGAACAACGTTTTTTTGTTCTTCATCTTGAAGTCACCATGAGGCCTTCAACAATGAGCTTTGCCCATACCTTATAGTAAGTTCAAGACGGCCCTAGTTTTCTGTTTGTTTGTTTGTTTTTTTCCAAAACCACTCAAGATATAGATTTGATATTTGGTACATTGGCGATCCTTCATAAGTTGCATATTAATTTAGAGTTTTGACAAAATTCATTTATTTCTGTAAGAGTTATTGCCCTTTTGACTTTAAAATTACATTTACAAGTGTTCTGGACATTTTTGGAAATCTGTTTGATATATTGACTCTAGATCTGTAATTTGAATTTGAATAAGTTAAAGACTGAGTCGGTATTTTGTCCAGATTCATGAATATTTGTTTGAGTTTTTGCCTTGTGGACTTAAAATTTCATGAAATAACAGTTTTCTTGCTTTTTTTTTTGGCCATGTGAGATATTTACTTGATATATATGGTATGTGAGTTTACCTTGATAGGTTACCAATAGGTTTAGTTATGATACTAGTATGTGAGGTTACCCTGATGACTTCATTTCATTAAGGTCAGGTCAAAGGTCAAGGTCACAGAGGTCAAAAGGTCAAAATATAGATTTCAATATAGCTTGTTAATTACAATTGCTAGAGGTATGATATTCTATGTATGAATAGATCTAATAAAGCTTAATACAAATCCACCAAAAAAAATGTCAGTTAAGTCAAAGTTTAAGGTCACTGAGTGAAAATTTGAAAACTTCAATTTTGCTGTTATTTTTCCAACCAGATGTGATAGGACCTTCATACCCGGTATATGGCCTGTATATTGATCATATAAAGCTGAACACCATTATGCAAATTTCATTAAGGTCACATCAAAGGTCAAGGTCACAGAGGTCAAAAGGTCAAAATCTAGATTTTGCTTTTAGCTTGTTAATTGCAATTGCAAGAGGCTGCTTTTAGCTTGTTAATTGCAATTGCAAGAGGCTTGATATTCTACTAGTATATGTGAATAGATCTAATGGAGCTTAGTACAGATGTCTACTTAACCTTAATTTCTAGTGATTGCAATTTTAGCATTTATTTTGTATCGTAGACATGGTCGCTGCCGGGGGCATAGTGTTTCACAAACACATCTTGTTAGGTTTCAATTTATCTATTTGATTTTTACTTGGCCACTACTCAACATTACTCAGCTTATTTTTAATAAGTGAGAAATGGATCATTGAAGGTTGAATATTTCATTTATTTAGATGCTATTGACTGAATACATTATGAAGTTTTAGAGTGTATACTTGGTTATTGTAGGTGTAATAGAGTGGTTGCTTGGAATAAGAACAGGTCAATGGATGGGATTTTTAACCAGAGATACACTGCAGTATGCCAATAGTTATGAAGAAGCAAAGTTTAATTTGACAACAACAAAAATGTTAGCTCCAGCTTATTTTATTGTTGGTGGAAATAAAACAGGACAGGTATTGTAAGCAAATATTTATTGTCATGAGTGTTGTTGTAAATCTCTGTAAATTGCTTACCTGTTAGTGTTAAAGTGTAAATAGTAAAAAAAAATTATAGTTTTCAAAGGGGAAGATGAAAATGTGATTTCTCTAATTAGAGCCCCACCACATAGTGTAACTTTGTAAAAGACCTTCCATACATTATTCCTGTAAAGATTGAATGAAGATTAGAAGATAAAATGCATTTTTCCCATAATGTCAAATATGAAAATTATGTTCTGCTGGCGGCCATGTTTTTTTAGTTTGCCTCAACAAAGTTGAGGGGGTACTAGTGGAGTACCACCCCCCCATGCGTCTGCATCCGCTTCTGCATCTGTGTCCACGTCTTCATCCATGTCTGCATTTAGGTATATATTTTAGTAACTATGCAGGGTAAGGTCACCAAACTTCGTATGCAGGTGCTTATTGGGTTGACTTACAGCCTCCAAGAATATTTTCCGTTTGAGTGGCTTGCATTCAAGTTTGTATCTGAGTTCATATCTCAGTAGCTTTACATAGTACGATAATCAAACTGTGCATATGCATGGATCTCTAATGGTAGGTCAGCATCCAGGCAAAATTTGGTCATTTTGACCTATATTTTCTGCTTGAATGACTTACATTCAAGTGTACGTCAGAGTTCAGGTCTCAGTCACTGTACATGGTAGGATCATCTAACCTTGCATGTTGATGCATCTCTGATGGAAGGTCAGCATCCAGGCAAAATTAGGTCACTTTGACTTATATTTTCTGCTTGAGTGACTTACATTCAAGTTTATGTCCGAGTTCAGATCTCAGTCACTGTACACTGTAGGATCATCTAACCTTGCATGTGCATGCATCTCTAATGGTAGGTCAGCATCCAAGCAAAATTAAGTCACTTTGACCTCTATTTTACACTTGAGTGACTTACATTAAAGTTTACGTCTGAGTTCAGATTTCAGTCTCTCTACATGGTAGGATCATCTAACCTCGCATGTGCATGCATCTCTGATGGTAGGTCAGCATCCAGGCAAAATTAGGTAACTTTGACCTATATTTTCTGCTTGAGTGACTTACATTCAAGTTTATGTCTGAGTTCAGATCTCAGTCACTATACATTGTAAGATCATTTAACCATGCAAATGCATGCATCTCTGATGATAGGTCATCATCCAGGCAAAATTAGGTCACTTTGACTTATATTTTACATTTGATTGATTTACATTAAAGTTTTTGGATGAGTTTAGATCTCAGTCACTCATGGTAGGATTATGTTACCCTGCATATGTATGCATCTCTAATGTTAGGTCAGCATCCAGGCAAAATTAGGTCACTTTAACCTAGATTTTCCGCTTGAGTGACTTACATTCAGGTTTACGTCCAATTTCAGATCTCAGTCACTATACATTGTAAGATCATCTAACCATGCAAATGCATGCATCTCTGATGGTAGGTCAGCATCCAGGCAAAATTAGGTCATTTTGACCTATATTTTATGTTTGATTGATGTACATTAAAGTTTTTGGACTAGTTTGGATCTCAGTCACTATATATGGTAGGATTATGTAACCTTGCATAAGCATGCATCTCTATTGTTAGGTCAGCATCCAGGCAAAATTAGGTCACTTTGACCTATATTTTTGGTTCAACTGAATTTATGTTATGGGCAAGTTCAGATCTCAGTCACTATATATGTAAGAATCATGTAACCTTGCATATGCATGCAGCTTTGATGGTAGGTCAACTTCCAAGCAAAATTGAGTTACTGTGACAATGTGCCATAAGGAAGCAACCTCTGTAATCGTTGATTACCTATGTTTCATTATATCTGAACAAAATGAGGACCTTCTACACATCATTCCTGTAAAGTTTTGTTGAATTTGCTTCAGTAGTTTCAGAGGAAAGATGGAAATATGAAAAGTTAAAGGAAAGACAGATGACAGACAAAGGGATGGACACAGACAGATAACAGACAGACACAGACAGGTGAAGGATGGACGGACACAGATGCCAAGTGATGGAAAAATCTCACACTGTGCCTTCGGGTCAAGTTATCTAATGATATGTCACCAATGAGTTGTTTTGTTCAAGCAATTTTCAATTTTTTCAGGTGTTGACTTCCTGTTTGCTTCCATGTTTAACTATGAACCTAATTTTTGTCAAAGATTTCTTGGCTTGTATGAGTTGAAGTAATAGATATTTTGTCTGAAGCGTAGAAATGTTATGGTTTGGTAACTTTGGTTAAACTTCAAAAAATCACTGTGGCCAGCAAAATACTGTATCAGCACATTAGTGGGTCAAACAGAATTTGAATCTACACATATATTATTTTTAGAAAGGTTGCATTGCAATGCTTTCTAATGTCATGACCCTGTCAGTTGAAATGCACTATGAAGAAAAACAGATGCTTCATTTTGAAAAACCAGATTGACCAAAATCATATTTTTGAATTTAAACAATGAGTTAGTGAGCAAATAAAGTGATTCACACAGATTTGAAAGAATTTGGTCATCATTTAAAAGAATTATTCAAGAAAAACGATTGCACACCCCCTTTAATGGAAAATTATCATCAGTAAACTTCGGGTGGTTTCGGAAGAATGATTTGTCATTGGACAGAACAGATTAAATGAAGTGCATCTTTGCTGATATAATTGATATCCTGCAATTGAAATGGATAAAACATGAAACGATTTTACATAAACACGAGAGCGTTTCGGTTTCTTGAATTCCTTGAACGGCATTTAAACAAATTTCTGGTACTGACGCATGCGCAACAGGTACTGAATAGACAAAACGAAAGTAGAATTGACGAAAGCTAGTTCAACGTGTGAGTCAGTTGTGTTTTACTGTCTATGCATTGTCAGAGGGCTTATCTTGGGTTGGTTTTTTTGGGGGTTTTTTTGTTTGTTTTTTTTTTTTGACAAGCCAAAATTTAGACGTTCCTAAGAACTTTTTTAACTCATTGACCTAAGTCGTGTAACTTCTGTTATAGACACCGTATTTTTTTCATCAACCTGTTGCTGTTGTTTGTTCGTTAACAGACCTTTAGGCCAAGTTAATATTGTTAATTTTCCTTGAAAATTCTAATCTTGTAGTCACCTTTAAAATAGAAAATGCGATGACATATAGAGGTGAAATAATCATTATGTACGAACTGTTGTGGGATAACCTTTACTTTTAAGAACAGGGGTCTTTAGAATTTGCATTTAGATCAAACAGTACTAACTTGTCAGGAATTTTTAAATGTTGTGACTGTACTATTTATTATCCCCTCGTCCAACGAAGTTTGGGAGGGGATATACCGTTTTACCCGTTCGTCCATTCGTTCGTTCGTCCGTCAGTCCGTTCAAACTTAAGACCATATATCTTTTGAATAACAAGTCTTAGATGGACAATGTTTAGTCCATGGATGCATCTTGAGGAGTGCTTCATGTTGATATATAGAATAGGTGGATTTGACCTACATTTCATGCATGAGTGACTCAGGTTAAAGTTTTTGTAAGAGTCCAGATCTGGGATACTACAAGTCGTAGAGGAATAATATTTTGTATGTAGATGCTTCTTGTAAAGTTACAATGCTCCAGATAAAAATTAGGTCACTTTGACCTTCATTTCATGCATGAGTGACTCAGGTTAAAGTTTTTGTAAGAGTCCAGATCTGGAATACTACAAGTCGTAGAGGAATAATATTTTGTATGTACAACAATGTAGATGCTTCTTGTAAAGTTACGAAGCTCCAGATAAAAATTAGGTCACTTTTACATACATTTCATGCATGAGTGACTTAGGTTTAAGTTTTTGTAAGAGTCCAGATATGGGATACTACAACTTGTAGAGGAATAATATTTTGTATGTAGATGCGTCTTGTAAAGTTACGAAGCTCCAGATAAAAATTAGGTCACTTTTACCTACATTTCATGCATGAGTGACTTAGGTTAAAATTTTTGTAAGAGTCCAGATCTGGGGTACTACAACTTGAAGAGGAATAATATTTTGTATGTAGAGGTGTCTTGTAAAGTTACGAAGCTCCAGGTGATAATTGAGTCACTTTGACCTACATTTCTTGCATGAGTGACTTAGGTTAAAGTTTGTGTTACAGCTTGGATTTTAGATACTACAACTCGTAGAATAATAATATTTTGTATGTAGATGCATCTTGTAAAGTTACAAAGCTCCAGATAAAAATTAGTCAGTTTGACCTACATTTCATGCATGAGTGACTTAGGATAAAGTTTGTGTTACAGTCTGGATTTTAGATACTACAACTGGCAGAAGATTAATCTTTCATCAGTAGATGCATATATGCTTTAAGTATGAGGCTCCTGATTGAAATAAGGTCACTACATTTCTTTCATGACTGGCTTAGATTTAAGTAACAAGCCAGATCTGGAAGGGTACAACTTCCTTGAGTGCTTATAATACTAGACAAACATTCAATAAATGGGCTCAGAGGGGATTAGCTGTCGTTTCCAACTTCCCCTTCTCTTCTTTTTCTTTTTTTTTCAATATTTATAACACTGTTTGATAGTAACAGTGTGGATAGTTTATTGCACACTTTTATAGCAAAAAAAAAAATAATATGGACTTGTACCAAGTCTACTTAAATCTTTGGAGGCAACCTTTCTATTAGGGCTTTAAGCACTTTGATTACTTTTGCCAAGAGTTTGAGGATTGAAATTGTGGGCGCTTCCTACAACAGCAGTTTTGACATGCTCTAGTTTTTCATCAACATTTACAAAGAATATATAGGGAACTCTTGAGAACAAGCTTCCTGTAGAGCTTTCATTTGAAATAACTGTCTGATAAGATTTCCTTAAGCTCCTTAAGCTCTCTGTTGACCTGAATAAAACTTTATTACAATGTTTGATTGGGAGAGATATTTTATAAAATTTGCAAAATAATACAGGGAATAAACTATGACAACCTGTACCCGTACCCTTAAGGATTCCCTCTAATTTCTTTCCATCTAAGAAATCTAAATTCCCACCAAGAGGTAGAATTTTTTAAATCTGCCTTACAAACAAAGTGATTTGGACTTATTTACATATTATGCCCTGAAATACCACCCTGATTCCACCTTGATTCCACCTAAGAACTGGTATTCCTATCTAAAGATGACTTAAGCAGAATTCACCTTAAATGTATGCCTGGAATCCGTCTTAAGTCCAGGCAGATTTTTTGTTACAGGGAACTTTTATATTTGTCAATTCATTATGACGTCAAACTGTGAAGACTGGAAAAAGAACATTCTGGCTTGAACATCAAGTCAATGCCGTATCCAACTCTGTTTTGCAATACATGCCAAGAGAATGTTTCATGTTTTAGGGTCAAGCTGCCTTAAAAGTTTAGTCCAGGGATGTATGGAGATGTATATTTGAGACATTTGTGAAAAAGATGATTATTATACCCCGTTCCAAGGGGGGTATACTGTTTTACTCTTGTTGGCCTGTCTGTCTGTCTGTCCATCTGTCCAAAACATCTTTCGTCAAGGATTTCTCAGTTTGTGTATGTAGTAATGATTTGATATTTGATCTGAAGCTTTGGTATGATGAGTTATAGAGTGTCTCCCCATTTCAAATCCCTAACGCATCTACTTCCTGTTTTGCCATAACTTTTTTTCCCATTACTTCTTGAGGAGTTATGATTGTGTCCATATTTGTTTTGTGTCCAAACTTGTACTGTGTTCACACCTGTATTGTACCCCCACACACATAAATTTGCACTTTCCATATTGATTTAGTTTTCAACAAGCTCTTGTTTCTCTAGGCATATAATACCATGTGATTGTAGATGTATATCTTAAGGATCTGTGATGACACAGTACAGTGATAATTAGTGATAAAAATGTATATTGTAGGGATGTGTGATAAATGGTGACAGTGACAATTAGTGATAAAATGTACATATGTATTGTAGGGATGTGTGATAACTCGTGACAGTGATAAAGCAGCCGATGTGTGGAATATGACTTCAGCTGGTGGATGGTATATTCTGGAAACCAACTATGATCACTGGAAAAATCCTTTGTTTGTTGATGACAGAAGAACTCCTGCAAACAAATGTATGAAAAGTATGACTCAAGATGTAAGTTTGTAACTAAATGAAGGCATAATTGATAATATCATCAATATTTTGAAAATAACTGACTAGTTATCTCCTGCAATATCTCAAAATGTCATGCTTACATAAAACATACAACAAAATTACTGTAATTAAGTTTCTGAATATGGCCATTCAACCAATATTGTTTTCAAAAGGGGGGCCCGGAACCAAAGGCCATGTGAGCTTTTGCCATCACTCGGCGGCCGTCGTCTGTCCATCCTTTAACTTTTATTCATCAATCTTCCCCTCTAAAACTACTGTGCCAATACAATCAAACTTGGAATGAATCATCACTAGGGTATGCTCTTTCAAATTTGTGATTTTTATGTCCGTAGACCAAACAACATGGCTGCTCTTTCTAAAAGTAGAACACAGGGGTAAATTTCTGTTTTTTGCAAATTACTCTAAATCTTTAGAGATATCAAAAATCTGACGGAGTAAAGTTGATCAGCATTATGAGATCTAACCCCCCCCCCCTGCAATTTTGAAGAATATCTGATAACCCGTCTTGGAGTTGTTGACCCTTTTCCGTAAAATGTTGGGGTTTTTTGTTACTTTTAGTCTTATAGATTGAAAATGGTAGAAGAAAGAAGTGAAGTTTATGTTACAAAAATGGTCAGCATAGTGAGATCCACATGTCCTGCAATTTTCAAGAAAATTTGATGACCCACATAGGCGTTATGGCCCCTTTTTCTTTAAATTTTCACGATTTTTTTAACATTTTTACTTTTATTTCGAAAACTGTTTGAGATGGATGTTAAATGTGAATTGCAAAAGTGTTGAACTTTTTTAGAACTACAATTTCTACATATGTCCAGCTGGTTAGCATCTCATCCAAGATGGCTGCCACTAGGGAACATAGTTTAACATAGGATCCTATGTGAAATGCATTCAAAGATCTCCTCCTTTGAAACCACTGAGGCAATGGGGACCAGATATTGTCACAACAGTCCTCAGGCGGTCCCCCTTTAAAGTTTGTGATTTTTGTGGTTATACCTCATCCAAGATGGCCGCCAGTGTGGAACATGGTTTAACATAGGGACCCTATGGGAAATGCATTTAAAGATCTGCTCTGCTGAAACTATCCAACCAATTGGAACCAAACTTTGTCATAATAGCCCTTGCATTGGATGGTCTCCTTTAAAATTTGTGATTTTTATGTTTGCACCTCATCCAAGATGGCCCCAGCGTGAAACTTAGTTTAACAAAGGGACCCCATGGGAAATGCATTCAAATGTCTTTTCTCCTGAAACCACTATAAGCCAAGAGGAAGCAAACTTGGATACAATTGTCCTTGGCTGGTCCCCTTTAAAGTTTGTGATTTTTATGTTCGTACCTCATCCAAGATGGTTGCCAACACAGGACATAGTTTAACATAGGACCCAATTGGAAATGTATTCACAGGTCTTCTTCTCTGAAACTACTGAGCCAATTGGAACCAAACTTGATCACAATAGTCTTTACGTGGTCCCCTTGAAATTTTGTAATTTTAATGTTCATACCTCATTCAAGATGGCCGCCAGTTTGGAACATAGTTTAACATAGGGACCCTATGGGAAATGCATACAAATGTCTTCTCATTTGAACCTACAGAGCCAATTGGAATCAAACTTGGTTACAATTGTATTTGGGTGGTCCCTTTCAAAGGTTGTAATTTTTATGTTTGTACCTCATCCAAGATTGAAAATGTAACATCTGGTGAACTGATTTATTGTATGAATGGATGGTCTTTTGGCAACAATGAATAAAACCAGTCACCAGGTGAGCAATACAGGCTCATGTGAGCCTCTAGTTTAAAAACCCCTAGGAATTTTAAATATTTTTAGATGTAAGGGGGCCCAGGCCCCCTAAATCCACCACTGCCATTTCAACAACTTATGTTCCTTCAATGCAGATCAAATCAAAAGTTTTGGAAATCCATAAACGGAAATTTGTGTTAAATTGATAGAGAACAAATTAGCTAGGATTTAAATAGAAAAGCCAAAATCAGTTAAGGACAGAGTTATGCAAGAATGAGATAATCCTTTGTCTTAAACAAAAATTTTTATTAAATTTAGATATTGTAAGCTGTTGAAAAAAAAATTTTGGCCCAGCACAGAAGTACTGGCTATTGATTTGGTGAATACCCATTGGGACTCAAACAGTCCATCATATCATGAGTACTCTGTTGCTTCAGGTTTAAAGAAGTGAAGATCCATTTTATTTGGATAAGCATGCAAGAAATTCTTCTGTTCTGGCTCCTGTACATGTTAAAAAATAGCCACACAACTTATTATTATGTCATGTATGACTCTTCTGAATGTTTAATTTCAATTACAGTGGTGAAAATATTTTCTGGTGTTTTTATTATGTGAGAAAAATAATAAATCACCTTTAAAAATGCAACCTTAAGAAATCCCTGACACGCATTGACAAGATTTCAATTTTTTCTGACTAAACAAGCCTCATTAGAGAAAAATTTAAATTTTACAGTATATTTTGGGGTCTAGGATTTTTTTATCTTACTGATTCACTCATTAGAAAAAGTTAAGCTATGTATTTGACTTTGATTTCAGAAAGCAGGATGGCCGGGGTTATTTGATGTTTTGTCTTCAAAACCAGTTTTAAATAAGGTAAGACAAAGTACGACTCAGGAAAATGAATCTCTTGTTACCAAGGTAATAGTAGAATCGGAAGAAATATATACCTTTTCATCAAGAGATATATCTGTTTTGTTTAACATTTAATGCAAAAAAATTGCAAAAGATTAGCTTCATGAATTTTTGCAAGGTAGTTTTTTATACGATTGCAAAAATTTTTCGGCCGTATAATGGTATGGTGTTGGCGTCGGCTTCGGCAGCATCTGTGGACAGCATGACTTTGGTTCTAGCTGAAAGATCATTATCAAATTTTAGCATGATGTTTCTTGGCACACTTGTTAACTGAGGTTTTAATTTTCAGTTTTTGGACCCGCCCATTTTTGAAAAAGGTGCCAAAAAGGGTAAAATTGGGTGTTTGTCTGTAGAATCTTTATTTTTAATTGGATTTTGATGGGATTTTGGTGTGCTCCTGAGGAAATATCCAATCAGTAGCATGTCAACCAATTTCATATACATATGGGGGCACAAAAAGGTCCATTCCAAAAAAAAATTATTTTAAGTCTGATTTTGATGCAGTTATTTTCAATGGATTCATTATGAAAAATTAACACAGCACTCTACTATTAGATTTTGGTAACTTGTTTCCTTTCATAGCTATGAGGGGTCAAACAGGGCCACAATTACAAATTGGTCTAAAATTTTTATTTTTCATTGGATTCCTCTTGAAATTAGATTTTGTAGTATGTCAAAGGATTTGATGTAACTGTTTCCGAGCTATAAGGGGTCAAAGGGGCCAAAATTGCAAATTTGCAGATTACCTCAAATTTTTTTTTTTCATCTGATTTCAATGGGATTTCAATGGGATTTTTTTCTTTGGATTCTTTTTGATATAAGCTTTCAATACTATTGCAATGGATTTGGCATAGCTCTTACTGTGTCCGAACTATAAGGGGTCAAAGGGGCCAAAACTGCAAATTTTTAGATTACCTAAAATTTTTATTTTTCAACAGATTTCCATTGGATTTTTTCCTTGGATTCCTCTTGATATTAGCTTTCGGTAGTATGTCAAAGGATTTGATGTAACTGTTACCGTTTCCGAGCTATAAGGGGTCAAAGGTGCCAAAACTGCAAATTTGTAGATTGCTAAAAATTTTCATTTTTCATCAGATTTTGATGGGATTTTTTCTTTGGGCTCATCTTGATATAAGCTTTTAGTAATATGTCAGTGGATTTGGCATAGTTCTTAATGTTTCCAAACTATAAAGGGTCAAAGAGGAATTGTAAGGGCTAATTTTTATTATTTTTATTTTTCAAGCTCCTTATTGTGTCAAGCTCTTTAGTATGTCCACACTCACTTTAAATTACATTTGTTCAGATTTCAGTGGTCAACATGCTGCATTCGTATCATGCTGCGCTCGGCATAGCCCTTTATTTTAAAGGAGATAAATCAGGCTATTGTTAAATTTGAAGATAAGCAGATGTAAATAATAGATTTTACATTCACAAAAAGTTAAATTAGTTGTGAGAGCTCATTTTTGACCCTTTCCAGTCCAAACCAATGGTTTAATTTGGCTGAAGGCTTTGTATGGTTATCACAGGTCAATAAGGTATAGATATTGATACAGTGGGATCTGTCAGTAAATTTGATAAAGCTAGATCCAAGTTTTCCAGTTTTTTCAAGATTACACAGATTTCCATATTTGTCAGGGTTTTGGTAAGACAGAGATTTCCTGTGTTGTCAAAGTTTGATTGTAACCAATTTCCAGTTTTATTAAAAAGTTTGATTGAGACAAATTTCCAGTTTTGTCAAGGTGAAGACCAAATTCCAATTCCCGGTTTTGTGAAAGTTTTGACATATTTCCAGTTTTGTCAAGGTTAAGACCTATTGCCAGTTGTGAAAGTTCAGACATATTCCCAGTTTTGTTAAGGTTATTACAAATTTCCAGTTTTGTCAAGTTTTAAGACATATTTTCATTTACATCATGGTACAGATAAGACACCATTCCAGTAATGTCAAGATTTAATAAGACACATCTCTAATTTTGTGAAGTTCTGAGTAGGACAAAGGCTATTTTAACAAAAAATCTTATGACAAATATTAGACATAAGTCTATATAGATTGTTAAATACTACAATTTATTTATAAAGTAAAAGTTTTGTAAAACTGGGTGCAGATTTCCAGTTTTGTCAAGATTTGAGTAGTACAGACTTCCTTTTCTGTCAAGATTGGTTAAAACAGGTGTAACCATTGTACGAATTTTTTGTGTACAAAGTGTAAAAAAATTCAAAACATCTCATTTTCAAATGTTATATATAGTAAAGTATTCCAAGATTATTTAGTTTATGTGAAAAATGTAATAAATAAAGTCTTCTGTAAATATTAATATATTTGATAGACAGAAATCCCATTAAATAAGTATATAAGACTTAAAAAGTAAACATTATAAATATTTAGTAAATTAAAATGGATAAAAAACATCTTTCAGATGTTTTTGTTCCTTGGATTTTGTTATTGATGAATGCATTTTTAGCTCACCTGACCAGAAGGGTCAGTGTGAGCTATTGCCATCACTTGGCGTCTGTCGTCCATCTGTCAGTTGTCAGTTAACTTTTCACATTTTCATCTTCTCCTCTGAAACCTCTGAAGCAAAATCAATCAAACTTTACAGGATTGATGTACTAAATGTCTTTTACAAAGATTGCTCATTTCATTCCGATCCAATAAAAAACATGGCAGGCAGCACGGAACTTAAGTTTAACATTGGACCCTATGGGGGAAAATGACATTTCATCTTCTCCTCTGAATCCACTTAAAAATTCAACCAAACTTTACAGGAATGATGTACTAAAGGTCCTTAACAAAGATTGCTAATTGTGTTCTGATCCGATAAAAAACATGGCCGCCAGTGCAGAACATAGTTTAACATTAAACCCTATGAGAAAATCACATTTTCATCTTCTTCTCTGAGACCAATGAAGCAAATTCAACCAAACTTTAAAGGAATGATGTACTAAAGGTCCTTTACAAAGATTGCTCATTTTGTTCTGATTCGATGAAAATCATGGCTGCCAACTTGAAACTTAGGTTTCACATTGGACCCTATTGGAAAAATCACATTTTCATCTTCTCCTCTGAAACCAGTGAAGAAAATCCAACCAAACTTTACAGGAATGATGTACTAAATGTTCTTGACAAAGATTGCTCATTGTGTTCCAGTCCGATAAAAAAACATGGCTGCCAGTGCAGAACATAGTTAAACATTGGACTCTATGGGAAAATCACATTTTCATCTTCTTTTCTGAAATTACTAAAGCAAATTCAACCAAACTTTACAGGAATGGTGTACTAAAGGTTCTCTACTAAGATTGCTCATTTCATTCCGAATCAATAAATGACATGGCCACCAGTGCGGAACTTAGGTTTAACATTGGACCCTATGGGAAAAATCACATTTTCATCTTCTCCTCCAAAACCACTGAAGCAAATTTAACCAAACTTTACAGGAATGATGTATGGAAAGTCCTTAACCAAGATTGCTCATTTCGTGACAACTTATGTCTCTTCAGTGTAGATAAAATCTAAACTTTTGGAAGACATTTCTAAAAATTTGGAAGTTGAAATTTTTAATTTGTTCATACAGTTAAATATTCCAACACTGCAAGTCAGGATTTTTTTACTGTAAAATTAGAATTTATACTTAGGTAAGCCTAGTTGAACATGTCAATCAGGCCTATAGTCCTTAGTAAAATACAGTGCATGTCAATAAATCAAATGAGCTGTAATGTTTAGTGGGCTAACTGTTCCAAGTATAATACGTGAGGAACATCCACCTTTTGAACTTTTTTATGTATTATTTGATTTAATAACTTTCTATCTTAGCCTGAAATGGTTGGAGTTAATAATCAATTAATCATTCAATCAAATTGAATGTAAACTTATTTTAAAGAAAATAGGACTGTTTCAATTTGAAAAAAAATGTATGTGTTTTAAAGGCCACTCAGGTTCAGCTTCCATAGTGACATTTGGTAAATTCTGACATTATCATTTACTTTTGTTGTTCTTAAGAATTTATATTAAGTTGGCAATTTACCACATCATATATTATCCGTATCCATACGTATAAGTTGGTTTTATCTAAACTGAAGCTTGTTTATTTATTGTTTTGTAGTTAACAACATACTCAGCCCTGATGCAGGTTGATGAAGGATCTCTGGAGACTTGGTTACAGTATTGCCCAGACCCATGTTGGCCATTCTAGAGGCTTCTCTGGCTACAAAACTGCCCAGACCCATGTTGGCCATTCTAGAGATTATGGGATATTTTACTATGAGATTATTTATTTTTGAAATAATTTATTTATTTTGATTTCATTGTTCATTTTATTTGTACACTAACAATAATTTACTAATTGTTCTTTTGAGTAATATTTTTGTAAATATTTTGATAGACTCTGGTATATAAGAAATACTCCAAGACATTTTATTCAGATGATACTCTCTGATAGATAGTTTTGTTATTGTTAATTATATGGTATACTGTGGAATTGCTTTATTTCGTGTTATCTTTTATCAATAAACTATTCAAAATCATCATTTTAACAACATTTAAATGGTAAATTCGAATTTTCATCAGATGCACGAAATGGATGTGCAGTTTTAGACACCTGAGCCACCTTAATGGATATAAAGCTGTGTAATGTTGTATTTTCAACTTCCTGTGTGTTCAGTACAAATGAATGAACTGTAGTTTTCATCTTAAGCGAGTATGAGCATCATATTTGGGAGGCATTCAATATTCTCAGGTTTTATCCATTTATAAGATTTAATATTTTTGTACATGGATCATATTATATTGGTCAAAGGTCACTGAAACAAGCATTAAACAGACAATATCTGAAAATTTTGTTGCTTCCAATTATATTTTCATGCATTTTAGGTAAACAGCTAATGGAAATTGAAGAAATAGTCTAGAGAGAGCTGTTTCTTGCCAAAATTTTGAAGTCTTTTATATTAAGAATTTGTAATGGAATTTCAAAATTATTTTGCTGATGGTCTATTAGCAAAGCTTTTCAAAACAAAGGCAAGAGTTTTCATTCGAATTACACATTTTTTTACTAATACTCCCTTAAAGAAAAATATTATGTAAATGCAGAATGTAACAATATTTGTAATTGGACAATTTACATGAAACTTGACAAAAAGATCAGAATTATTTTTTGGATAGAATTCTTGTATTTTTACAATTTTCAGTTTTTGTTGATGAGTTCCAACCCATCTAGATTGCAAGAAAAAGAAATTTCAATTGTAAACATGGGCCAAATTCTGAATTTCGTTTATCCATTTGGGAAAATAGTTCAATATAGGTCATGTATTTCAGTAGTTCTAAGCCATCATGAGTAAATTTTATTCATAAGTGTCCAAAGTTATGATTAGCAAATATCATAAATAAAATGGATACAGAAAAATATAAGCTACATAAACAATAATTTACAACATGATCTGTATGCATGTAAACAAAAGTAAGACTTAGGTGTCATGGATGGTAGTGAAAAAGGTTTCTGATTGTTGTTTAAATGGATAACCAAATAAGTGGTATTTTTACAAATTTAAAAGTTTGATTGCTGATTTTGAAAGGTACAGGGGTTAACAATTGTGCTTTTCTGGTTCCAGATCACAAAAAAGGGGATAATTACATTTCACCATACTTCACATGGCTTTCACATATTATAAAAAAAACTAGAAGTAAACTTTATGTGGTAACAATTCATTTTGATTCTCATATGGTAAAATCAGTAACTTTCAAATGGCTTTGGTTCAGAGAGTGCCATAATTACACAAAAATAACAAGTACTGATCTCTATCAAATCATATGAAGTATTAAAAAATGACATTGTTTTTTTTTTACTTGATTGCATTATTATCATTTTATTAAATTCTTTGTTATAAATTTTATATGTTTAATTTCATAATAAAACTTAAATTAATATCTTGCTACTTTTTTCCAACAATACATGGCCAAACAATGTGAGTTCATTCACACTGCTAGGTGTTCTGTTCATTGTTCTTTGACCACGTTTTTCATTTTAGACATATTCTTTTGAAACAACCTCCACATAAGTCCCAAATTATTGCCAGACTTGGGACATTTTATCAACTTTTTATGACCATCTTCATCAAAAAGATATGATTTGTTTTTGCAAAAGTCCCTTTATTGTAAAGAAGTGAGGTCAAAGTATATTATACAAAATATGACTGCAAATAGAACTCATCTTAGCTTTGCTGATTACTTGTGTTTGCCTGCACAGAGCCTGCACCATTGTGGTTTACAGTTTTTCTCATGGTTTTGCACCAACTTTGTCCTTATGCCCTTTGGATTTCAGCTCTTGTCAGTTCTGTTCTATAATTATGTTTTCACCCTTACCTACTGATATATTTGAAAGTTCTATATAAAGCATCACAGACATGCTATCTAAATATGTTGTTATACAGACCTTTCATCTTCACAAAATGTTTGTTGTCCAAAGTTGAAATTCAGTAAAGAATAAAAAGAAATGGAGGAAATGCACACGAGACAAAGTTTCTACAAATACATGGTAAAACTATAGGCAATTTAAAAATGCTTTTATTTTTTTTCTTCATTTTGAAGTCACCATGAGTTGACTTCAAAGCTGAGGTCAAAGTAGCAGATTTAAATACAGTAACCATAGATTTCTGGCCAGTACTAAGCAAAAATCTTAGATTTTCACTGACCAATAAAGAAGTCAATATCAGAGATTTTCTAAGGCCAGTACTGTGGCCAATGTCTCAGATTTTATATGACCAGAATAAAGCCAATATCACAGATATTCAATGGTCATAATTACCAAGGAAGTAACATGTACTTCTATCTATCAATGCTTCTTACCCGCACTGAGCATGAGTTTTCCCAGATTTCAGATAGAAACGTAAACTTCTCACCAAGCTGTGAATATTGATGACTTTGAGAAACATTCTTCAGTCACAATTCAATCAAGTTCAGATGCACCCTTGCCTTCACCCAAGACTGCCCGGAAGTATCTTCCTTTCAAGTGATCAAGGTGACAAAATTAGTCTTGAAAACATTGAAATTAAAATCGTCCCTTTTGTCGTAAATTTTAGTACTTAGATGATCATTTTCGTCAAATACGAAATGTGAGTCCAAAAAGATGTAGATCTAGTGGCTTCTGTCGTCTCCTTTATCTCTGGTCCTGGAGGATATATCAATGGGATCCATTTAGAAAAGATGTGTTATTAATGGGGGAAAAACATCATCAATGTATCTATAAAGGAGATTGAAGGATCTAGCATCTTTTATTTGATTATCTTTAGGAGTCTCTGATGAAATTCAGTCTCGTAGGAACAATGAGCTGATAGATACTAGAAGCATCTGATACATCCTGAAGAAATATGTCCCCATCAAGAATTGGTAGATAAATGTAAAATATTCCTTGAAATCAGTATCTGGTGAATCAAATAAACAAAAAAAATATTCCTTGAAATCAGTAATCTGGTGAATCAAATAAACAAAAAAAATATTCCTTGAAATCAGTAATCTGGTGAATCAAATAAACAAAAAAAAATCCTTGAAATCAGTAATCTGGTGAATCAAATAAACAAAAAAAAACCATAGCTTAATTAAACGTTCGATTTCATTACAACATCATTTTAATCTTCAGGTCAGACTCCGATTTAACAGCCAATATCGATATACATTGTAATCAATATAACTTCAAAGAATCTACGAGTAAAAACTTTTGCCGGTTCTGTTTTGAAAAAGAGATGCGTTTATACCGAATTGTTGTATTTAAAAGATAAACCGGAATCATATGCTTTTTGAAAGAAAGGTTTAGTTGACGGGAATTGCGACCGTGCTAGATACCACTACTGTGAAAAACTAAAGAACAAGATTATATGCCAAAACACTTTTTGGACCTTCATCAACAAATCCAATCAACAGCATTCATCTGGCGAGTAGGCGTGTATAACCAAGCATCAGAGCAAATGTTAGAAAGACTTGACGAGTAGAATCATTACTAAAATAATAGTATCAAACTTTCCTAGAATTGAAACTAAAGACAATGCCAAACTTTGTGAGATAGCAGACTTATTCACTTATGGATGATCTTAAGTATTGGAAACTCCTGAGGTATTGCTGTAAAACTTGTAAAAAGAACATTGTTTGTAATATCTTTCATAGAGAAGCACATTTAAAAACGTTGCATTTCAACCAAAAATATTAAATAAGTCTGTCTGGGGAGAGTCTAACATCAAAACAAAGGATGCAATATCGATGTACAATCAAGACTGCAAAGGGCATCACGCACAAAAATAATTCTTGTAGCTCTACGTCTATTAGACTATTCAAGTAATAAGAGTATGTGCAATTTTGGATAAATAAGCATGCACTTAGTTCATTGATAAGGTCGAATGTCTTCGAAACATTGGACATTAAAGGGTCCAAATTCAAAAACCTCAGACAGGCAAGCTCTCGACCCATAAGAGTGACATCATTGGACAACGAACCAGAGCTTAATAACAGTTATTGAATGTAAACATGTTCAGAGTTTTTTCTGGGGTCGGATTCCCGTTCCAGAGATTACTGGATATCGCTCAGTACTTATCTGAAATTCTCAAATGTCGATTTTGATTAGAAAAGAAACAATTGAGGAACATCACATCTAAGATCAGGACGCCAGTGTTCAAAATTTTCCGTTCTCCCAAAGACTTTCCTTAAGCTGGGTCACAATAGAAGAGTGGTGTCTAAATTGAAACTGCCGAGAATTTAGGTCGATGAGGTGAGTTCACTCACCAGAAGTGGCAAGATTTTACCCTCATCTACACAGAAATTTACTGTGTTTTATATGTCTCTGTTCTACAACAGTTAACACAGTTCTTCTTGGAAACTGGAAAAAAAATCTCCCATTCTAATTGATGGATTCATTGGAGGCAAATAACATCTTAGATAGCACATGGGTGATAGAAATTATATCGCTATATAAAATTCATATACAATGAAGTGATATGTAGTATCATTCATATGCTGTGAAGGGATATGGAGTATCATTCATATGCAATGAAGGGATATGGAATATCATTCATATGCAATGATGGGATGTGGAGTATTATTCATATGCAATGAAGTGATATGTAGTATCATTCATATGCTGTGAAGGGATATGGAGTATCATTCATATGCAATGAAGGGATATGGAGTCATTCATATGCAATAAACGGATATGGAGTATCATTTATATGCAATGAAGGGAAGTGGAGTATCATTCATATGTAATGAAGGGATATGGTGTATTATTCATATGCAATGAAGGGATATGGAGCATCATTCGTATGCAATGAAGGGATGTGGAGTATCATTCATATGCAATGAAGGGATGTGGAGTATCATTCATATGCAATGAAGGGATGTGGAGTATCATGCATATGCAATGAAGGCATATGGAGTATCATGCATATGCAATGAAGGGATATGGAGTATCATGCATATGCAATGAAGGGATGTGGAGTATCATGCATATGCAATGAACGGATATGGAGTCTCATGCATATGCAATGAAGGGATGTGGAGTATCATTCATATGCAATAAAGGGATATGGAGTATTATTCATATGCAATTAAGGAACATGAAGTGTCATTCATATGCAATGAAGTGATATGGAGTATCATTCATATGCAATGAAGGGATATGGAGTATCATATCTACATAAAGTGCATCCTCAAAACTATGTATCTATCAATAAATGTTTAGTCTACATAACAGTAGAGAATCTTTCTGTGAATCTTGTCCTAACGATATTGAAATTCAAGAAATAGGCATGCATAATGAGATGTCTTCATCAGAAGTTATGTCAAGAAAGTCAACAGTAGCGTAGGCTTATCTGCAGAAGGTAAAACATTTCACAAAATAATGGACAAGGGAACACTTGCATTGAGATGGTAACTGGGAAGCGCTGTGCTGGTAACTGGGAAGCGCTGTGCTTTTCTGTTCTAACAATAGATTTCAGGTCTTTGATACGTAATTCATTGGTCGACAGAAAACGAGAATAGAATTAAAAAGATAACAGGAAACACCTACAATGGCCGAAAAACACAGTCACATGCCACAAAGTAACAAGGAACTGCACAATGAAAAACCGACATTGAAAATACAAAAGACAAATGTAAACAACGGTAGGACTTAGGGACAGCCGGATTTGGTACCGGCACTAGCAAAAGCCAGCGGTAGGGTTAAACCGGTTTATGGGTACCCAAACCTCCCCTTTTTCTGTCCCGTTTTCCTATAGTATAATAAAGATACGAATAAAACCCAAAACAGATAGACTACTAACTCAATGACCACAATCCTGAAGGAAAAAAAGAGGGACAAAACGTAATTTTGAAAGATGGGTCAAGGAGTGTTCGCCGCTAAACTGCCGGCTAGCTCAAGGAGCCTGGTCTGCTGGTAAAACACTGCCGCACTACAGAAGAAAAACTCAAACTCAAAACTCCCAGAAGGGTTTGGTAAAGAGTCATCATGTATTTCAGTAGACGTCGGCAGTATCAGTGAGAGGCCAGTATGTGTGTAAAATCCTAAGGTCAATGGATCCCAAAGCTAATTTAACGGACACGTCCAGATTATCCTGCCTATATCCCCTATTGCGTAAAGAATGTAAGTTGCGTCCCAGGATTTTTTTTTATCAATTTCTGGCATTTTTTAACAACATTTCCGTTAAATCGGGGATGAGAAATGCCCTAAAGTAGTAATAAGCTGTTTCCGAGAGATATTATATTTAGATATCGAATGTTCATATCTTCGTTTACCCTTCACCAAAAAGGTTACTTAACAATATGCATGTCAACATAAGTTTATTTTTACTATGATCTGCTGACGATTGAACGTTGCTCAAGAACTATCAGATGGTAGCATGGAAGCATCAGTTCTTTTTTGTTCTTGTGGGCAAAGCCTGTCTAACAATCAATCTTAGACTATGAAGACGTCATTTATTAGTCGACAAGAAAAACGAGAAAATAACTTTTTTTTTTAACTATAAAAACGGTACTTTACAATCTGCATGCTTAGAAACAATGGAAACATGAATTTTGGTATCTACCATTTTTTTTAGTATACCATCAACGCAAACCAAACTAAATATAAGCTGTTTTTGTTTATTGATACACCATAATGTATTTTTGACAATTTTCTTAGGTACCAAACATCATTATGATAAATATTAAGTTCCAATTTTGGCAAATTTCATTAAACTCTCAACTCATATAGGGTATGATTTCAATATTTTACGGCTTTTCAAAAACAATGATCATGTTTTTGAGCAGTGTTCCCCGACTTTGGCCGTCTACATTTCACAACCAATTCGCAATTGATGTTCCAATAGTTTGCACAGAAAATACCACGAAATCACTGTCTTAAGAACCGTTGCAATTGTCACCACAGAAGTTTAACGGTCGTCACCATGATTTGAACATACATTTCTGAGTAGTTCATAACTGAACTGACTAACTCATAGTAAGGCTAAACACTGGACTTTTCATTGGCAGTGTTATATACGAGTTTCCAATTGGTGAATTTTCCCGGAAAATTTTGACGTCACAATATAGATTTTTGGACGTCACAAT